>JAHHZJ010000914.1:0-31274 GCA_021437245.1 Aegilops speltoides
TGGCTCCTACATATTCTCTGAAGATCTTTATCGGTCGGACCGCATACCAACATACGTTGTTCCCTTTGTCATCGGTATGTTACTTGCCCGAGATTCGATCGTCGGTATCCAATACCTAGTTCAATCTCGTTACCGCAAGTCTCTTTACTCGTTCCGTAATACATCATCTCACAACTAACTCATTAGTTGTAATGCTTGCAAGGCTTAAGTGATGTGTATTACCGAGAGGGCCCAGAGATACCTCTCCAGACAATCGGAGTGACAAAACCTAATCTCGAAATCGGCAACCCAACATCGCCTTTGGAGACACCTGTAGTACTCCTTTATAATCACCCGATTACGTTGTGACGTTTGGTAGCACCAAAGTGTTCCTCCGTAAACGGAGTTGCATAACCTCATAGTTATAGGAACATGTATATGTCATGGATAAAAGCAGTAGCAACATACTAAACGATCGTGTGCTAAGCTAATGGAATGGGTCATGTCAATCAGATCATTCACCCAATGATGTGACCTTGTTAATCAAATAACAACCCTTTGTTCATGGTTAGGAAACATAACCATCTTTGATTAACAAGCTAGTCTAGTAGAGGCATACTAGTGACATCTTGTTTGTCTATGCATTCACACATGTATCATGTTTCGGTTAATACAATTCTAGCATGAATGATAAACATTTATCATGAAATAAGGAAATAAATAATAACTTTATTATTGCCTCTAGGGCATATTTCCTTCAATAGCAGTATACTAAACGATCAGGTGCTAGGCTAATGGAATGGGTCATGTCAATCACATCATTATCCTAATGATGTGATCCCACTAATCAAATGACAACACATGTCTATGGTTAGGAAACATAACGATCTTTGATTAATGAGCTAGTCAAGTAGAGGCATACTAGTGACTATAGTTTTGTCTATGTATTCACACATGTATTATGTTTCCAGTTAATACAATTCTAGCATGAATAATAAACATTTATCATGATATGAGTAAATAAATAATAACTTTATTATTGCCTCTAGGGCATATTTCCTTCAGTCTCCCACTTGCACTAGAGTCAATAATCTAGATTACATAGTAATGATTCTAACACCCATGGAGTCTTGGTGTTGATCATGTTTTGTGAGAGATTAGTCAATCGGTCTGCAAATATTCAGATCCGTATGTATCTTGCAAATCTCTATGTTCCCACTTGACTTGGTCCCAATGGAATTGAAGCTGCCTTGATGTGCTTGGTCCTCTTGTGAAATCTGGATTCCTTTGCCAAGGCAATTGCACCAAGTATTCTGACAAGAATTATCTTCATTGGTCCATGATGCACATAGGTATGACACCTAGATTCGGGAAATGAACTCCTTCATCCAGACTATCCTTCTTATTCTGCTCGCTTCCGAAGCAGCCTATGTACGCCGCCGCTTCACATGTAGATCCCGCCACGACGCTTTGCCTTCATTCAGAAACTGCACCAACTTACAGCTGCACCGTTTAATAAAAACACGATCCGGTTTATGATTTAGAGTCGTCCGGATCAGTATCAAAGCTTTTCTGCATCGACGTAACCATTTATTTACTAGCTCTTTGTCACCTCCATATAACGTAGAAACATATCCTTAGTCCTTTCAGTGTATTTCAGTGATGTTCTTGATCGCTGTCCAAAGTGATCCACTCTGGATTACTTTTGGTATTTTCCTGCCAAGTTTATTGCTAAGCATACGTCAGGTCCTGCACACATCAGCTGCATAACATGATAGAGCCTATGGATGAAGCATAGGAAACATTTTTCATTTTCTCTCTATCTTCTGCTGTGGTCGGGCATTGAGTTTGACTCAACTTCACACCTTGTAGCACATGCAAGAATCTCTTTCTTTTTGCTCGATCCAGTATTTTGAACTTTTTTTTCAAAATTTTGTCAAGGTATGTGCCGGTGAAAGTCCTATTAAGCGTCTTTGATCTATCTCTATAGATCTTGATGCCCAATATGTAAGCAGCTTTCACCGAGGTCTTTCATTGAAAAATCCCTTTTATTCAAGTATCCCTTTATGCTATCCAGAAATTCTATATCATTTCCAATTAATAATATGTCATCTACATATAAAACTAGAAATGCTACAGAGCTCCCACTCACTTTCTTGTAAATACAAGGCTTTCTCCAAAAGTCTCTAGATAGAAAACCATATGCTTTGATCACACTATCAAAGCGCTTATTCCAACTCCGAGATGCTTGCACCACCCATAAATGGAACGCCGGAGCTTTGCATACTTTGTTAGCACTCTTTTTGATCAACAAAACCTTTTGGCCATCATATACAACTCTTCTTCTAGAAATCCATTCAAGAATGCAGTCTTGACATCCATTTGCCAAATTTCATAATCATGAAATGCAGCAATAGCTACAACATGATTCGACAGACTTAAGCATCGCTACGGGTGAGAAAGTCTCATCGTAGTCAACCCCTTGAACTTGTTGAAAACCTTTCGCAATAAGTCGAGCTTTATAGATGCTACATTTCACCATCGGGCTCACTTTCTTCTTAAAGATCCATTTATTCTCGGCTTGCCGATCATCGGCAAGTCAACCAAAGTCCATACTTTGTTTTCATACATGGATCCCATCTCGTATTTCATGCGGCTCTAGCCATTTTATGAATCTGGCTCATCATTGCTTCCTCATAGTTCATAGGTTCATCATGGTCAAGTAACATGACTTCCGTAATAGGATTACCGCACCACTTAGTGCGGATCTTACTGGTAGACCCTACGAGGTTCAAAGCGTAACTTGATCTGAAGTTTCCATGATCAATAGCATTATCTTCCTCACCAATTGGTGTAGTCGTCACAGAACCTGTTCTTGGGATGAACTACTTTCCAATAAGGAGTAGATACGCTTATCTCATCAAGTTCTACTTTCCTCCCACTCACTTCTTTCAAGAGAAAGCTCCTTCTCTAGAAAGGATCCATTTTTAGCAACGAATGTCTTGCCTTCGATCTGCGGATAGAAGGTGTACCAACAGCCTCTTTTTTGGGTATCCTATGAAAGATCGATCTTCGATTTGGGTTCGAGCTTATCTGGTTGAAGTTTTTCACATAAGCATCGCAGAGCTCCCAAACTTTAAGAAACGCACAACTTTGGTTTCTTGCCATAACCACAGTTCATAAGGTGTCGCTTCAACGGATTTTGATGGTGCCCTATTTAATGTGAATGCAGCAAGCCTCTAAAGCATAACCCCAAACGAGATAGCGGTAATCGGTAAGAGATAATCATAGATCGCACCATATCAAGTAAAGTACGACACGATGTTTCTTGACACACCATTTCTTGTGGTGTTCTGCAGCGTGAGTTCCAAACTATTCCGTGATTGTTTCAAATGTAAACCAAACTCAGAATCTCAAATATTTCTCCACAATGATCGATCGTGAGAAACTTTTATTTTCTTGTACACGATGATTTTCCACTTCACTCAAATTCTTTTGAACTTTTTCAAATTTTTCAGACTTGTGCTTCATTAAGTAGATATACCCATATTCTGCTCAAATCATCTCGTGAAGGTGAGAAAATAACGATATCCACCACTTAGCTTCAATAACATTCATCGGACCACATATCTCGTAGATGTATGATTTCCAACAAATCTGTTGCCTTCCATAGTAATTTGAGAACGGTGTTTTAGTCATCTTGCCCATGAGGCACCCGGTTCGCAAGTACCAAGTGATTCATAATCAAGTGATTCCAAAAGTCCATCAAGATGGAGTTTCTTCCATGCTGCTTTTACACCGATATGACCTAAACGGCAAGGCCACAAATAAGTTGCACTATCATTATCAACTTTGCATCTTTTGGCTTCAACATTATGAATATGTGTATCAACTACTATCGAGATTCAATAAAATAGACCACTCTTCAAGGGTGCATGACCATAAAAGATATTACTCATATAATAGAACAAACCATTATTCTCTCGATTAAAATGGAATAACCGTCTCGTGATCAAACAAGATCCAGATATAATGTTCATGCTCAACATCGGCACCAAATAACAATTATTCAGGTCTAAAACTAATCCCAAGGTAGATGTAGAGGTAGCGCGTCGACCATGCTTCATCATCGACTTCTTGGAACCGCTTTCCCACGCCAACATCGTCACCTCGCCTTTGCCATAGGCTCGCCTCCGAGAGTTCCCTGCTTTGAGTTGTAAAATATTAGCAAATGTAACTAGTATCAAATACCAAGGCTAGCTAACACGAGTTTCTAGTTAGGTACACATCAATAACATGTATATCACATATACCTTTTGTTCACTTTGCCATCCTTCTTATCCGCCAAAATACTTGGGGCAGTTCCGCTCAAGTGACTACCGGCTTGGCAGAGAAGCACTCCGCTTCAAGTTTAGGTCCAGACTTTGGGTTTCTTCTTGAGTAGCAACTTGCTTGTTGTTCTTTTTGAAGTTCCTTCTTCCTTTTGCCCTTTTTCTTGAAACTAGTGGTCTTGTTGACCATCAACACTTGATGCTCTTTTTGATTTCTACCGCTGCTTTTTAGCACTGCCAAGAGCTCGAATAGTCTTGTTCATCCCTTGCATATTATAGTTCATCACAAAGCCTTCTGTAGCTTGGTGGCAAAGTGATTGGAGAATTCGCAATGACACTATCATCGAAGATTAACCTCAGCTGAATCAAGTGATTATTATACTGACATTCCGAGTATATGTTCACCGACCCAACTATTCTCCTCCATCTTGCAGCTATAGAACTTATTGGAGACTCTATATCTCTCAATCCGGCATTTGCTTGAAATATTAACTTCAACTCCTCGAACATCTCATATGCTCCATGACGCTCAAAACATCGCTGACGAACCCGGTTCTAAGTCGTAAGCATGGCACACCGAACTATAGAGTAGTCATCGCTTTGTTTCTCCAGACGCTCTTAACGCCATCGGCTGGATCAGCAAAGAAGTTCGCACCCAGCCGGTGCTTCCAAGACGAACTTTTCTGCGGCAGCAATGAGGATAATCCTCTGTTATTTAACCCAATCCATGTAATTGCTACCATCATCTTTCAACTTTGCTTTCTCAAGGAACGCATTAAAATTCAACGGAACAACAAAGACGAGCCATCTATCTACAAACAAACATAGACAAGCAAGATACTATCAGTACTAAGTTCATGATAAATTTAAGTTCAATTAATCATATTATTTAAGAACTCCCACTTAGACGTACATCTCTAGTTATCTAAGTGATCACGTGATCCAAATCAACTAAACCATAACCAATCATCACGTGAGATGGAGTAGTTTTCAATGGTGAACATCACTATGTTGATAATATCTACTATATGATTCATGCCTCGACCTTCGCATCTCCCGTGTTCCGAGGCCATATCTGCATATGCTAGGCTTGTCAAGTTTAACCCTGAGTATTCTGCGGTGTGCAAACTGGCTTGCACCGCTGTAGATGGACGAGAGCTTATCACACCCGATCATCACGTTGTCTCATTCACGATTTAACTTTGGTGACGGTGCGGTACTCAGGAGAACACTTCTGATAATTTTAGTGAGAGATCATCTAAAATGCTACCGCCAATCAAAGCAAGATAAGATGCATAAAGGATAAACATCACATGCAATCAATATAAGTGATATGATATGGCCATCATCATCTTGTGCTTGTGATCTCCATCTCCAAGCAAACCGCCGTGATCACCATCGCACGCCGGCGACGACACCTGATCTCCATCGAAGATCGTTGTCGTTTACGCCATCTATTGCTTTCATTGACTATCGCTACCGCTTAGTGATAAAGTAAAGCAATTACAGTATGCTTTGCATTTCATACAATAAAGCGACAACCATATGGTTCCTCGCCAGCCGTCGATAACTTCGTTAGGCAAAACATGATCATCTCATACAATAAAATATAGCATCACGCCTTGACCATATCACATCACAACATGACCTGCAAAACAAGTTAGACGCCCTCTACTTTGTTATTGCAAATTTTACGTGGCTGCTACGGGCTTAGCAAGAACCTTTCTACCTACGCATCAAAAACCACAATGATAGTTCGCAAGTTGGTGTTGTTTTAACTTTCGTAGGACCGGCGATACACACTCGATTCAACTAAAGTGAGAGAGACAGATTACTCGCCAGCCACCTTTTAAGCACGAGTGCTCAGAACGGTGAAACCAGTCTCGCGTAAGTTACACGATGGGTACTGTCTGGCCGGCCGCTTCTATCTCACAATACCATCGAATCCAAAGTATGACATGCAGTAAGCAAGATGACTTGTATCGCCACAACTCACTTGTGTTCTACTCGTGCATATAACATCAAACCATAAAACCTAGGCTCGGATGCCAGTTAGGGGAACGAGTAATTTCAAAAAATTCCTACGCACACGCAAGATCATGGTGATGTGATAGCAACGAGAGGGAGAGTGTTCGCCCACGCATCTTGAGACCGTAGCGAAGCGCAGCACAACGCAGCTTGATGTAGTCGACGCCTTCACAATCCGACCGATCCAAGCACCGAACGCACGGAGCCTCCGAAGTTCAAGCACACGCTCAGCTCGATGATCGATCTCCGCCGCCGATCCAGCCGAAGCTCGGGGATGAGTTCCACAAGATGACGGCGAGAGGACGACGATGATGTTCTACTCGCAAGCAGGCTTTGCCTAAACTCAAGCAACGATATGACCGAGGTGGAATATGGTGAAGAAGGCACCGCAGACATGGCTAAGGAACGATCCAGAGATCAACTTGTGTGTCAATGGGTGCCCCCGCCCTTATATAAAGGAGGAGAGAGGAGGAGGACCTGCCAAGGGGATGCTGCTTAGGAGGGGGAAACCTACCTGTAGGTTTCTCCCTTTCCTAATCCAAGGAGGGGAAGGAAGGAGCGGAGAGGGAAGGCAGGGCGCGCCCCTTTCTTGTCCTATTCGACTAGGGAGGGGGGCGCCACTTGCCCCGGACTGGCCCTCTCTTTCTCCAATAGGGCCCATCAAGGCCCATTATTTCTCGGGTTCCGTAACCTCCTAAGATCTCCGTTTTCTCCAAAACTTCCTAACACTTCCGTGTCCTAATATAGTCGTCCAATATATCAATCTTTATGTCTCGACCATTTCGAGACTCTCTTCATGTCCGTGATCACATCCGGACTCCGAACAAACTTTGGCACATCAAAACTTATAAACTCATAATAAAACTGCCATCGAACGTTAAGTTTATGGACTCTACGGGTTCGAGAACTATGTAGACATGACCTAGAACCATTCTCATCAATAACCAATAGCGGACCTCGATGCCCATATTGGTTCCTACATATTCTATGAAGATCTTTATCGGTCAAACCGATAACAACATACTTTTGTTCCCTTTGTCATCGGTATGTTACTTGTCTCGATATTTGATCGCTCTGTATCCAATACCTAGTTCAATCAAGCATCGCAAGTCTATTTACTCGCTCAGAATACACCATCTCATAACTAACTCATTAGTTATATGCTTGCAAGGCTTAGGTGATGAGTATTACCGAGAGGGCCCAGGATACCTCTCCGACAATCGGAGTGACAAATCCTAATCTCAATTATGCCAACCCAACATGTACCTTCGAAAACACCAGAGAGCACCTTTATAATCACCCGCTTACGCTGTGGACGCTTTGGTAGCACACAAGGTCTTCTTCTCGTAAACGGGAGTTGCACAATCTCATAGTTGCAGGAACTTTGTATAAGTCATGAAGAAAGCAATAGCAGTATACTAAACGATCAAGTGCTAGGCTATCGGAATGGGTCATGTCAATCACATCATTCTCCTAATGATGTGATCCCACTAATCAAATGACAACACATGTCTATGGTTAGGAAACATAACCATCTTTGATTAATGAGCTAGTCAAGTAGAGGCATACTAGTGACTATAGTTTTGTCTATGTATTCACACATGTATTATGTTTCCGGTTAATACAATTCTAGCATGAATAATAAACATTTATCATGATATGAGGAAATAAATAATAACTTTATTATTGCCTCTATGGCATATTTCCTTCACTGACTGTCATCTTCCAGTCAGGAGCACCGGGCCAAGAATCCCCGTGGTGGTTCATTAGCGGGCCATTTGAAGCAGCCCATGACACATGTGAGAAAGATTCCGGAAGCCTTGACGTTCACTACAAGGACTCCTTTCCACCGATATAGCCGACTAGGACCTCGTTATCCTAGGTGTTTAGTAAATTATATAAATCGGGCCTCGCTAGTCGATTAAACAATCTCAACACATCTTTGAATGAGACACAACGATCTCGTAGTAGATCAACCTGCATCAGACTCCACACCAAATCAATACAAATATAAGAAGATGTAGAGTATTATCTCTGGAGATAGCTCAAGCATGAGTAAATCATCGGGTCCATTGTTATCATCGTGATCAAGGCTACAAGCTCAGGACCTCTACCCGAGACTCACCAAATCGCTCCGACATCTGTGGCCCATCCGGTCCCGCCACATAGTCGCCACAAAGGCGATGGGAGATCGATCGGTTCCAACACGATCTACGCTTGGAACGAATCTTCGCCTTCCGCTGGCATCTTCGCCACCGCTTTCGACCGTCACCTTGGACAGGTCAAGGATTACACCTCATCAGTTTCCTCCCAGAGATCGATGGGCATCTTTATCAACATCTACTTTGATCTCAACAAAGATCATAGAAATTTCGCACATGGAGCTCGAGGGCACAACTTCAGCCTTGCACCCTCGCGGACTGCAGTAGAATTATTTGAACAACATATTCAGTTTTGCGGCACCACTTCTCGAAAGCATTGTTTCGACAATTCCTTGGTGGATTAGCGTAAATTGAGTCTAAAACAACCTTGTAAAATTTATCGTGTTCCTATGGAGGAATATACGTAACGTCCGATATACCGAGACCAAGTAGATCCGGATAGAAATCCACGCGAGTTTGAAAGAAAGAGTCCAAGAGCTAACTCGACATCTTCGTGAAGATGCAATCGCTCAAATCATCCCAATTTCCTTGTCGGCAACCCTCAAAATTTGAGGACGATACGATGGTGCAAACACTAGGGACGGCCGAGGAGTTGCAGAAAAGCTTATTCCAACCCGAAGTTCATCCTTCTTCATGAACGGGTTATTGGACGCCATTTTTCTTGGAGAAAGTCACCTTGGTCGTTGGTCGACATGGCTAGGACCGCATCATTGCTCTTTTGATTGTGCGGATAGGGCATGTTGGCATCGCCACGCTTTCACTTCATCAAGCCGACATCAATCGCTGTCAAGAACTTCGAATCGCTGAGGCATCGCCACGCCACTTCATCAAGCCAACATCAACCGTGATCATTTAACTCCGACCTGGTTTCGGATAGCAGCGCCATCGCTTCATCAAGCGACGCCCACCACGCCGACCGACTGGCACATCGGCCGGGCATAGGGGCTCTACGGCTTGGGAGCTTTGCATACTACAAGAAATATGTCAACTAGTGACCTTCTCGTCGCTGACCTTGGAAGAATTGGTCATAGATCTATGACCATTTGAGACCAATTGGTCAAAAGATGTTCGGGGCTCCAAACCTTAAACCATTGCGTACCATTTTGGTCGAAGGTCGAATTTGCTTACACTAAATGGTCACAATGCAAACAGTATGGTCCGCTTCCTTATTTCTAGTTGTTAACGCACCAATATAGATGGTCATAGCCTTGTAGATTGTGGTGGGTTGTGATGACTAGCGCCATCTCATCGGCTTTTGCTCATGTGTCATGTCCATGTGTCAATTTTGCCCTAGGTTGTGAAGCAACCTATATTTCTGTTATTCCAAAAATTCCCAAAAAATTCTCATAAATTGTTGGGATCATATCTTCATCAAATATGTCAAAAACATTCCTTGCCTAGTTCAAAAATAGCTCAACAATATTCATTTTCCTGTTCTGTTCAGAGCAACACTTTGTGAAGGAAATGTTATTTATATATTCTTGATTTTCCTAAAATTTGTGAAGACATTCTTCTTAGTATATGATCATCCTCACCAAAACTCACGCCCAAAGGCTATGTGCATTTCTGCACTGCTAATCAAACACTTGGTCGCTAATTCATGTTTGAGAATAGTTCGGCCTCCTCATGAGAATCTTATGTTATAATTTTCTTCCTAGCACCTACCTGGGAGTTCCCAACCCACTAGACATGCCTAGGCCTCCCTGAACGATGGCAACGCCACGGTCACGAGGTGACCACGCAAGTGCATGAGAGCATATGCCTAGAGTTGGGGCCCTCGGCCACTGGCCCAAACCTCGATGTCTCGCCATCAAACCATCTATTTCTGATTAAATAGATACTTATTTACCTAGAAATGACTTTTGAAAAAATAAAGAGAAAACTATGAGGCACCGTAGCTCAAATTTGACCCGCCTCCAAATGAATCGACGGAATTTGTCTTTTTCACCGTGAGGTGGATCAAAACTTTGACACCCAACCATTTTGTCAATTGTGAATTATATATGGCCTAGTATTTTATAAAATTGATTAGGTCCAATTTTACAACAAATATATGGTAGGTCCTTCACAAAAACTCATTTTGGGCACTCGAAAAATGGAAAATGAATTTTTCATTCAAAGAAAATGAAAAGTTCCTTAGGCCACATTGTTTTTCATTCCAAGATGCACCCTTGTGCACGATATGAGGTCATTTGAACAAACTATGCCATAAATATGGCCATAAGATTGTTCATTTGGCTTGAAAGCCATGAATCTTCACACATGATAGCTCATTTCGAGTATACTTTTTAAAATAATTGTCAGACATAAGTTTATTATTTTTCCTGAAACTTGGTCACATATAATGACACAATGCGAAGGTTTTCCAATTTTTCGATTTTTTGAATTTTTTATGCTGCTTCTTCAAAATGCGGTCAAAACGACGGGCTTGACTGCTCCTTTAGCTAGTGGTTGAATCTTGGAAAACTTTTGGTGTTTCTATGATAAACTAGATACTTATGTACCTATAAATGATTTTTGGAAAAATAAATAGCAAACTATGAGGCAGTTGCAGCTCAAATTTGACCTGCTTCCAAACCGAATCGGCGGCAATTTGTCCTGCTTTCACCAGAGGTGGATCAAAACTTTTGACACCAAACCATTTGGTCAATTGTGCATTAAACATGGCCTAGTATTTTATAAAATTGATTTGTACCATTTTTGCAAAAATTATTTGGTAGTTCCTTCACAAAAACCTCATTTCGGGACTCAAAAATGGAAAATGAATTTTCCGCAAAGAAAATGAAAACTTCCTTAGGCAACATTGTTTGAATTCCAAGATGCACCCTTGTGCACAATATGAGATCATTTGAACAAACTATGCCATGAATGTGGCCATAAGATTGATCATTTGGCTTGAAAGCAATGAATCTTCACGCATGATAGCTCATTTCTGAGAACACTTTTTTAAAATAATTATCAGATACAAGTTTATTATTTTTCCGGAAACTTGGTCACATATAATGACACAATGCTAAGGTTTTACAATTTTTTGATTTTTTTTGAATTTTTTATGTCTGTTTCAAAATGCGGTCAAAACGTAAGGGCTTGACCTCCTTAGCTAGTGGTTGAATCTTATAAAACTTTTGGTGTTTCTATGACAAAATAGATACTTATGTACCTATAAAGGATTTTTGGAAAAATAAATAGCAAACTATGAGGCACTGTAGCTCAAATTTCTGACCCGCTTCAAATTAATCGGCGATAATTTGTCTTTTTTTTTTGAGGTGGATCAAAACTTTGACACCCAACCATTTTGTCAATTGTTCAAGAAACATGGTCTAGTATTTATAAAATTGATTTTTTCCATTTTGCAACAATTACTTGGTAGTTCCTTCACAAAAAACCTCATTACTGCACTCAAAAATGGAAAATGATTTTTTCATGCAAAGGAAATGAAAACTTCCTTAGGCAACATTGTTTGGAATTCCAAGATGCACCCTTTTGCACGATATGAGATCATTTCAACAAACTATGCCATGAATGTGGCCATAAGATTAATCATTTGGCTTGAAAGCCATGAATCTTCACGCATGATAGCTCATTTCGACAACACATTTTTCAAAATAATTACCAGACATAAGTTTATTATTTTTCCGAAACTTGGTCACATATAATGACACAATGCGAAGGTTTTCCAATTTTGTGATTTTTTTGTATTTTTATGCCCGCTTCAAAATGCGGTCAAAACGGGCGGGCTTGACTGCTCTAGCTAGTGGTTGAATCTTGGAAAACTTTTGGTATTTCTATGATAAAATATATACTTATGTACCTATAAATGATTTTTGGAAAAATAAATAGCAAACTATGAGGCAACAGTAGCTCAAATTTGCCCTGCTTCCACCCGAATTCCATGATAAATTGTCTTTTTAACCAGAGGTGGATCAAAACTTTTACACCCAACCATTTGGTCAATTGTGCATTACACATGGCCTAGTATTTTATAAAATTGATTTGTTCCATTTTGCAACAATTATTTGGTAGTTCCTTCACAAAAACCTCATTTCGGCACTCAAAAATGGAAAATGAATTTTCCGGCAAAGAAAATGAAAACTTCCTTAGGCAACATTGTTTGGAATTCCAAGATGCACCCTTATGCACAATATGAGGTCATTTTAACAAACTATGCCATGAATGTGGCCATAAGATTGATCATTTGGCTTGAAAGCCATGAATCTTCACGCATGATAGCTCATTTCGAGAACACTTTTTAAAATAATTACCGACATAAGTTTATTATTTTTCTGGAAACTTGGTCACATGTAATGACACAATGCGAAGGTTTTCCAATTTTTTGATTTTTTTTGAATTTTTTATGCACCGCTTCAAAATGCGGTCAAAATGGCGGGCTTGACCGTTCCTAGCTAGTGGTTGAATCTTGGAAAACTTTTGGTGTTTCTATGATAAAATAGATACTTATGTACTGATAAATGATTTTTGGAAAAAAGAAATAGCAAACTATGAGGCAGCTGCAGCTCAAATTTAACCCGCTTCCTACTCAATCTACGCATAATTTGTCTTTTTCACCAGAGGTGGATCAAAACTTATTACACCCAAAAATTTGGTCAATTGCAGCATTAAACATGGCCTAGTATTTTATAAAATTGATTTGTTCCATTTTTGCAACAATTATTTGGTAGTTCCTTCACAAAAAACCCTCATTTCGGGCACTCGAAAAATGGAAAATGAATTTTCCGTGCAAAGAAAATGAAAACTTCCTTTGGCAACATTGTTTGGAATTCCAAGATGCACCCTTGTGCACAATATGAGATCATTTGAACAAACTATGCCATCAATGTGGCCATAAGATTGATCATTTGGCTTGAAAGCCATGAATCTTTATGCATGATAGCTCATTTCAGAGAACACTTTTTTAAAATAATTACCCTATTACAAGTTTATTATTTTTCCTGGAAACTTGGTCACATATAATGACACAATGCGAAGGTTTTCCAATTTTTTGATTTTTTTTAATTTTTTATGCCCGTTTTGAAATGCGGTCAAAACGGCGGGCTTGACCATTCCTAGCTAGTGGTTGAATCTTGGAAAACTTTTGGTGTTTCTATGATAAAATAGATACTTATGTACCTATAAATGATTTTTGGAAAAATAAATAGCAAACTATGAGGCAGCTGCAGCTCAAATTTGACCCGCTTTCAATCTCAATTATGGGTAATTTGTCTTTTTCACCAGAGGTGGATCAAACTTTTAAACCCAACCATTTGGTCAATTGTGCATTAAACATGGCCTAGTATTTTATAAAATTGATTTGTTCCATTTTTGCAACAATTATTTGGTAGTTCCTTCACAAAAAACCTCATTTTCGCACTCGAGAAATGGAAAATGAATTTTCCGGCAAAGAAAATGAAAAATTCCTTAGGCAACATTGTTTGAATTCCAATATGCACCCTTGTGCACAATATGAGATCATTTGGACAAACTATGCCATGAATGTGGCCATAAGATTGATCATTTGGCTTGAAAGCCATGAATCTTCACGATGATAGCTCATTTCGAGAACACTTTTTAAAAATAATTACACTATTACAAGTTTATTATTTTTCCCGAAACCTGGTCACATATAATGACACAATGTGAAGGTTTTCCAATTTTTGATTTTTTTGAATTTTTTATGCCTGCTTTTGAAATGCGGTCAAAACGGCGGGCTCGACTGCTCCTAGCTAGTGGTTAAATCTGGAATTTTTTGGTGTTTCTCTGATTAAATAGATAGTTATGTACATAGAAATGATTTTTCAAAAATAAAGAGCAAACTATTTAGGTAGCTACAGCTTCAAATTTGACCCGCTCAACTCGAATCGTGGAAATTTGTCTTTTTCACCAGAGGTGGATCAAAACTTTTTTAACCCAACCATTTGGTCAATTGTGCATTAAATATGACCTAGTATTTTATAAAAATGATTTGGTCCAATTTTGCAACAATTATTTGGTAGGTCCTTCACAAAAACCTCATTTGGGGCACTCAAAAAATGGAAAATGATTTTTGTGCAAAGAATATAAAAAATTCCTTTGTCGATACTGTTTAGTATTCCAGATGTAAACTTTTGCAGAGTATAAAGAACTCATTTTGGACAAATATAAAGAATATAAAGAATATCATTTGAACAAATATTTGGTAGGTCTTTTACAAAAAAGAACTCATTTTGAGCACTAAAAAATGGAAAATGATTTTTCGTGACCTATTTAAAAGGTCATAAAGTCATCAAATTGTTGCTGCGTTCTGATTGGTCCATCAGCATATCACGCGGATCACACATCAACCACCGCCTGATGCTTCCTGATCCAACGCCCAAACCCACCCAAGCTGAAACCCTAGGTCCGCTCCACATGGACATTTTCCACCCACCCCCCCCGCCCATTCTTCTTTCTTCTCTCCCTCAGATCCTCTCCTCTCCCCGATGCAGACCCGCCCCTCAGATCCCTCCCCGATCCCACCGGCCATGCACTCCCCGCATCCATGGCCTCCCCGCTCCATCCTCGCCAGATCACCACCCCGATGTCAGACCCCGACTCAATGCCACATCGATCTAGCATGTAACACCTCATATCACTTTGGCGCCTCACGACGGTATTCCTCACGGTGTCGCCTTACTTTTGCCCGGACCGTTTACGCTTTGGCACACATATATGATAGTGCCGCTAGCATCCATATGTTAAGGAGCCCGGCCGACATGGCTAGTCAGAAACCCAAAGTGGCACAAACTTACAGTGGACAGCATCCATGACCCAAAGATCGAACGGTTCGGCTATCACGAAAGTGAATCCAGCTGTAGCATCGGTTAATAGGACTCCGTGAACTGGGCCAGAAGGGCTAAGAGGACTCCAAGATTCATCGCGTGACATTTCCAAGGGATGCATACAGAACGAAGAAGGACACATGCCGCCAGCCTGCTGCGTTCCGGAGCAAAGAGCAAGCTACCATGGCTCGTGGAAATACTAGAGACATTTCCAAAGAAGAGAGGCTACTAAAGATAAACAACTAGATAGTCGATCCCACACATACCAAGCATTTCAATAACATACACACAATATGCTCGATATGTGCAAATGCAACATGGCATCACAACATGACTCTACGACTCAAGTATTTAATCAATAGGCTCCGAGGAGCGAGATATTACAAACATAGGTCTCACGACCCAACATTCAGAGCATACAAGTCAAAACACAAGCGGAAGCTAACATGTCTGAGTACAGAAATCTACAAATGAAAAAGGCTGAGGAGCCTGACTATCTACCAGATCCTGCTGAGGAGCCTGACTATCTACCAGATCCTGCCAAGCGGTAGCTGAGGTAACAAGCTAAACGTCGAAGTCCACGTGAAGCTACTAGCGAGACGAAAGTCTCTGCAAAAACATAAAATAGGCAAACGTGAGTACAAATGTACCCAAAGAAGACTTACATCGTAATCTAACTACATATGCATCATTGTCAACAAAAGGGATGGTGGAGTTTGACCGCAGGAAGCCAGCCTTTGACTCTGTGGCTATCCCGAACTAGACCGCAAGTAACTCTTTTGAGGTGGCGCATACACGCAGTCCACATATTCACCATAGCAATACACCACTACGGATCCGCCTGCCTCCCTACGAGAACGCCATCCATAGCACTCACGCTATTCATTATTTTAGAGTATCCACTTTCACTTGTCTATGAACTATGCAAGGGTCCAAGTTTCCATATCCGAGGAATCCGCTATTCGAATAGGTAATGATAACCCGCAGGGTGTACTTCTTCACAAACGCCTCGCCACTTATCGCCCAGACACGCCATGTACCTAAGCAACCTTCAAGCGAAGCCGGGCGAGGGTCGCCCACGGCCTACCTAACCACACAAGTCTCTCGGCCCGTGTTTATCGCCTATTCGGGTTCCATCCGCAAGGAGATCCGCGGGTATCGCCACGGCCCCAAACGATGTGAGCAGGGTTCCCAAGCCCACCTCGAGGGGTGGATCTACGCTGGTACACCGTGCCATCTGCGGTTAGTCCGTCCTAAGCCCACCTGCATCGGGTGCCACTTGGTAGACTACTAACACTACCTACAAACACCGTAAACTAGTTGCAACTCCCCGGACAGAGAACAAGGGTGATTAAGAAGCCGAGAGGGTCAATTAAGGATCCCAATGAGTGGTAGTAGCTGTTCATGGATCACAAACATGTAACTCAGTTTCGAGGACGGCTGCAATGAGACAACAATACCATGTACTCATACATGGCCTCTCACCGCTACCTTTTATCAAATCGTGTTCACACACTTAGCTCACACACAGGACATGTTCACACACCTCCGATTCATTCCCATGAATCGACTTACACAACTTTAAGCAATAGCAGCATGACAAACAAGCATGAATGAGTAGGCACATCAGGGCTCAAGCAACTCCTACTCATTCTAGTGGGTTTCATCTATTTATCGTGGGCAATGACAGTCATGCAAGAGGATAAGGGTTCAACTACCGCAGCAAGTAATGCTTGTATCGTTGTTGTCCTAATGCAGAAAAAAGAGAGCAGGAGCGAGAGAGGGATTGTATCGAATGAACAAGGGTTTTTGTTTGTTCGGCACTTCAAGATAGCATTGAGTCTTCACGCTGTCAACGATCACAAAGGCTATTTAACAACGCTCACCGAGGGGGAACAACACCGCAAACAGAGGATAAACACAATCAATGCAATGCACAATATGATGCATGAACATGGCATGTATATGTGATTTTTTTGTGCTAATGCAAACAGCAACAAGTTCAATGGAGCTCATTTGAATGAAGGATTCAAATGCAACTCCAAACTTAAGCATTTTAAATGCCCTTTATGTGTTTTCATCTATACAGCAGGTTTAAATTGCTTTAACATGCATGAAAACCTGTACAGGTGGATAGATTGGATTTTTCTCGATCATTTTTCATATATAACTTATTTCATTTGGAGTTACGGTTTAATTACTATGAATTTTAGAAGTTTTAGGCATTTTCTCGAATTTCCTGATTTATTTTAAAACTAGAAAATGATTTATTATGCAAAGATTCAGGTCATGCTGACCTCAGCAAGTCAACAGGCGCCGACGAGGTCAAACTTTGCGCTGGGACCCACATGTCACCGACATGGCTAAAACCAATTAACTAAACCTAAACTAAAACCGCCTGTGTTTAATTAGCATGCGGGCCCACTGTCATGACACGGGTTGTGGTTAGTGCTAACCTAACCCGCACCACGCCGCTTAAACGGCGCTCAACCGTACGCATGTGACCACATCTCGCGGGCGGTGGCTCGCCAGTCGCTGTTTCGATTTGGTGCAGAAGAGCATCGCTTCGCCAGAGCTGTGTGGCTACGGCGAAGCCGAGACTCGCAAGATCTCAGCCGTGGCAACACCTCTACGCTGTTGACTAAATCGACGGCGGCGGCAACTTTTTAAGCAGCCGGAGTTCGGGAACATGCGGAAACGAGGCTGCGATGCACTAGGGGGACGGCTAGCGGTATGCTATTTTCCCCGGGAGCACCATGAGCACGCTTGAGTGCACAGCGGCAGGGTTCGCGCCAGCCCACGACGGCGAGGAGGCATGGCGCGGCGAAGCTTCGGTCGCCTTCGAATCAAGGCTTCACGGAGAGAGATAGACCACGGGTAAGGGGAAGGTGACCGAAGCTCACAGGAGGTCGAGATCAGCTTCTGGGCTCGGGAGGCGGCGGAGACGGCTAACTGGACGGGCGGCATCCGTGGGGTTGGCTGGCGAAAGAAAGGTCGGGAAGCTGCTGCAGTGTCGCAAATCGCCGCGTGACTCGGACGGAGAAGGCATAGAGGCCGGGCGGAGCTTTTTGCTCGTCGGCAGCACACATCATTGCATACATGATAGAGCCTATGGATGAAGCATAGGGAACATTTTCATTTTCTCTCTATCTTACTGCGTGGTGGGCATTGAGTTTGACTCAACTTCACACCTTAGCACATGCAAGAATCCTTTCTTTGCTGATCCATTTGAACTTTTCAAAATTTTGTCAAAGTATGTGCTTTGTGAAAGTCCTATTAAGCGTCTTGATCTATCTATAGATCTTGATGCCCAATATGTAACTTCTCAGGGTCTTTCATTGAAAACTTTTATTCAAGTATCCCTTTATGCTATCGAGAATTCTATATCATTTCAATTAATAATATGTCATCTACATATAAAACTAGAAATGCTCTGAGCTCCCTCACTTTCTTGTAATCTGAGCTTCTCCAATGCATGTAAAACCATATCTTTGATCACACTATCAGCGTTTATTCAACTCGAGATGCTTGCAGATCCATAAATGGAGCATGGAGCTTGCATACTTTGTTAGCACCTTTTGGATCAACAAAACCTTCCGGTGCATCATATACAACTCTTCTTCTAGAAATCCATTCAAGAATGAGTCTTGACATCCATTTGCCAAATTTCATAATCATGAAATGCAGCAATAGCTAACATGATTAGGACAGACTTAAGCATCGCTACGGGTGAAAGTCTCGTAGTCAACCCCTTGAACTTGTTGAAAACCTTTGCAACAAGTCGAGCTTTATAAACGATTACATTACCATCGGCGTCGGTCTTCTTCTTAAAGATCCATTTATTCTATGGCTTGCCGATCATGAACAAGTCCCAAATCCATACTTTGTTTTCATACATGGATCCCATCTCAGATTTCATGGCCTCTAGCCATTTTGCGAATCTGGGCTCATCATTCTTCCTCATAGTTCATGGTTCATCATGGTCAAGTAACATGACTTCGAATAGGATTACCGTACCACTCTGGGATCTTACTCGGTAGACCTACGAGTTCATGAGAAACTTGATCTGAAGTTTCATGATCAATAGCATTATCTTCCTCACCAATTGGTGTAGTCGTCCAGGGAACGGTTCTTGGGATGAACTACTTTCAATAAGGGAGTGAATCTGTTATCTCATCAAGTTCTACTTTCCTCCCACTCACTTCTTTCGAGAAACTCCTTCTCTAGAAAGGATCCATTTTAACAACGAATGTCTTGCCTTCGGATCTGTGATAGAAGGTGTACCCAACATCTCTTTTGGGTATCCTATGAAGAGCATTTCTCGATTTGGGTTCGAGCTTATCGGTTGAAGTTTCTTCACATAAGCATCGCCCCAAACTTTAAGCGACAACTTTGGTTTCTTGCCAAACCACAGTTCATAAGGTGTCGTCTCAGCAGTTTTGATGGTGCCCTATTTAATGTGAATGCAGCCGTCTAAAAGCATAACCCCAAAGCGATAGCGGTAAATCGGTAAGGACATCATAGATCGCACCATATCAAGTAAAATCGATTCGATGTTCGGACACACCATTTCGTTGTGGTGTTCCGGTAGCGTGAGTTCGAAACTATTCGCATTGTTTCAAATGTAAACCAAACTCGTAACTCAAATATTCTCCTCCACGATCGGATCGTAGAAACTTTATTTTCTTATTCGATGATTTTCCACTTCACTCTGAAATTCTTTGAACTTTTCAAATTTTTCAGGACTTGTGCTTCATTAAGTAGATATACCCATATCTGCTCAAATCATCTGTGGTGAAAAATACGATATCCACCGAGCTTCAACATTCATCGGACCACATACATCGTATGTATGATTTCCAACAAATCTGTTGCTCTCTCCATAGTCAGGAAAGCGGTGTTTTAGTCATCTTGCCCATGAGGCACGGTTCGCAAGTACCAAGTGATTCATAATCAAGTGATTCGAAGTCCATCGGTATGGAGTTTCTTCATGCGTTTTACACGATATGACCTAAGGCGATGCCACAAATAAGTTGCACTATCATTATCAACTTTGCATCTTTTGGCTTCAACATTATGAATATGTATCACTACTATGAGATTCAATAAAAATAGACCACTCTTCAAGGGTGCATGACCATAAAGATATTACTCATATAAATAGAACAACCATTATTCTCGATTTAAATGAATAACCGTCTCGCATCAAACAAGATCCGGATATAATGTTCATGCTCATGCGGCACCAAATAACAATTATTAGGTCTAAAACTAATCCGGTAGATGTAGAGGTAGCGTGCGACCCGATCACATCGACTTTGGAACCGTTCCCACAGCGCGCGTCACCTCGTCCTTGGCGGTGCTTCGCTCTTTCCGTAGTTCTGTTTGAGTTGCAAAATGCAATGCGACTAGTATCAAATACCAAGGTGCTACTCAGGCTCTAGTTGGTACATCAATAACATGTATATCACATATACCTTTGTTCACTTTGCCATCCTTCTTATCCGCCAAATACTTGGGGCAGTTCCGCTTCGGTGACGATCGCTTGCGGTAGAAGCACTCAGTTTAGGGCTTAGGTCGGACTTGGGTTTCTTCTCTTGAGTAGCAACTTGCTTGTTGTTCTTTTGAAGTTCCTTCTTCTTCCTTTGCCCTTTTCTTGAAACTAGTGGTCTTGTTGACCATCAACACTTGATGCTCCTTTTGATTTCTACCTCCAGCGGCTTTTACCTGCGAAGAGCTCGAGAATAGTCTTGTTCATCCTTGCATATTATAGTTCATCACAAAGCTCTTGTAGCTTGGTGGCGATGATTGGAGAATTATCACAGACACTATCATCGGGAAGATTAACTCGGTTGAATCAAGTGATTATTACCCGAACATTACAGTATATGTTCCTTGGCCGAACTATTCTCCTCCATCTTGCAGCTATAGAACTTATTGGAGACTTCATATCTCTCAATCCGGGCATTTGCTTGAAATATTAACTTCAACTCTGGAACATCTCATATGCTCCATAGCGTTCAAAACATCGTTGACCGGTTCTAAGCCGTAAAGCATGCACCTTGAACTATAAGTAGTCATCTTTGCTCTTCTGACCGTTCTTAGCGTCATCGGTTGGATCAGCAGCGAGCACCACAGCGGTGCTTCCAGAGCGTAACTTTTACGTGCAGCAATGAGGATAATCCTCGGATTCTGGACCCAATCCATGTAATTGCTACCATCATCTTTCAACTTTGCTTTCTCAGGCGCATTAAAATTCAGCGGAACAACACGAGCCATCTATCTACAAACAAACATAGACAAGCAAGATACTATCGGTACTAAGTTCATGATAAATTTAAGTTCAATTAATCATATTATTTAAGAACTCCCACTTAAGACATCTCTCTAGTTATCTAAGTGATCCGTGATCCAAATCAACTAAACCATAACCAATCATCACGTGAGATGGAGTAGTTTTCAATGGTGAACATCACTATGTTGATAATATCTACTATATGATTCATGCTCGACCTTTCGATCTCCGTCGAGGCCATATCTGCATATGGAAGCATCTTTGAGTATTACGTGTGTACAAGCACGGCTTGCACCCGTTGTAGATGGGTGGAGCTTATCACACCGATCATCACGTGTTGTCTCGCACGACGAACTTTAGCAGCGGTGCATACTCGGGAGAACACTTCTTGATAATTTTAGTGAGAGATCATCTTAAAATGCTACCGTCAATCAAAGCAAGATAAGATGCATAAACATCACATCAATCAATATAAGTGATATGATATGGCCATCATCATCTTGTGCTTGTGATCTCCATCTCGGCTTGCCGTCGTGATCACCATCGTCACGGTAGCGACACCTTGATCTCCATCGTAGCATCGTTGTCGTTTCGCCATCTATTGCTTCTCGACTATCGCTACGCTTAGTGATAAAGTAAAAGCAATTACAGAAGCGTTGCATTTCATAAAGCGACAACCATATGGCTCCTGCGATTGCCGATAACCGGTTACAAAACATGATCATCTCATACAATAAAATATAGCATCACGTCTTGACCATATCACATCACAACATGACCTGCAAAAACAAGTTAGGCGTCCTCTACTTTATTGCAAATTTTACGTGGCTGCTCGGGCTTAGCAAGAACCTTTCTTACCTCGCATCAAAAACCACAATGATAGTTCGTCAAGTTGGTTGTTTTAACCTTCATAAGAGGCGGGCGTGAACACTTTCGATTCAGCTAAAGTGAGAGAGGCAGACACCCGCCAGCCACCTTTAAGCACGAGTGCTGCGTAGCAGTGAAACCAGGTCTCGCGTAAAGCGTCTGCGTAATGTCGGTGGGCCGCTTCATCTCACAATACCATCGAACCAAAGTATGACATCTTGGTAAGCGGTATGATTGTATCGGCACAACTCACTTGTGTTCTACGTGCATATAACATCAAACCATAAAACCTAGGCTCGGATGCCTTTGTTGGGGAATAGTAATTTCAAAAAATTCCCTCACGCAAGATCATGGTGATGTGATAGCGAGAGGGAGAATGTTAGTCCACGTACCCTCGTAGACCGTGGCAGGCGTTAACTGCAGTTGATGTAGTCGTCGTCTTCACAATCCGACCGATCCAAGCACCGGCGTCGGAGCCTCAGTTCCTTTACGTTCAGCTCGATGGCGATCTCCGGCCCGATCATCCAGCGCTCGGGGATGAGTTAAATCGAGCATAATGGCGTGGTAACGACGATGATGTTCTACTGCCGAGGCTTTGCCTAAACTCATAGCGATATGACCGAGGTGGAATATGGTGGAAGGGCACCGCATAGCTGAGGCGATCGTAGATCAACTTGTGTGTCAATGGGGTGCCCCCTATATATAAAGGAGGAGGGAGGAGGGACGGCCTAAGGGGAGGCGCCCTAGGAGAAACCTACTCCGTGGGTTTCCCCTCTCCTAATCAGGAGGGAAGGAAGGAGTGGGAGGGAAGAAAAAGGCGCGCGCCCCCTTTCTTGTCCTATTAGGACTCAAGGGAGGCGCCACTTGTGGCAGCCCTCTCTTTCTCCATAGGGCCCATCAAGGCCCATTACTTCCGGGGGTTCGGTAACCCTCGGTACTCGATTTCTCAAAACTTCGGAACACTTCCGGTGTCCTAATATAGTCGTCCAATATCAATCTTTATGTCTCGACCATTTGAGACTCCTCTTCATGTCGTGATCACATCAGGGACTCGAACAAACTTTGGCACATCAAAACTTATAAACTCATAATAAAGCATCGCCGAAGCGTTAAGCGTGCGGACCCTACGGGTTCGAGAACTATGTAGACATGACCTAGAACCATTCTCGGTCAATAACCAATAGCGGGACACGGATGCCCATATTGGTTCCTACATATTCTATGAAGATCTTTATCGGTCAAAGCATAACAACATACTTTGTTCCTTTGTCATCGGTATGTTACTTGCCCGATATTTGATCGTCGGTATCCAATACCTAGTTCAATCTGTTACGCAAGTCTATTTACTCGTTCGTAATACACCATCTCATAACTAACTCATTAGTTATATGCTTGCAAGCTTAGGTGATGAGTATTACCGGAAGAGCCCGGGATACCTCTCCGACAATCGGATGACAAATCTAATCTCGAATTATGCCAACCCAACATGTACCTTGGAAAACACATGTGAGCACCTTTATAATCACCCGATTCGTTGTGCGTTTGGTAGCACAAGGTCTTCTTACAGTAGCAGGAGTTGCACAATCTCATAGTTGCGGGAACTTTGTATAAGTCATGAAAAGCAATAGCGGTATACTAAGCGATCAAGTGCTAGGCTATCGGAATGGGTCATGTCAATCATCATTCTCTAATGATGTGATCCCACTAATCAAATGACAACACATGTCTATGGTTAGGAAACATAACCATCTTTGATTAATGAGCTAGTCAAGTAGAGGCATACTAGTGACTATAGTTTTGTCTATGTATTCACACATGTATTATGTTTCGGTTAATACAATTCTAGCATGAATAATAAACATTTATCATATGAGGAAATAAATAATAACTTTATTATTGCCTCTATGGCATATTTCCTTCTTGTTGTCATCTTCGATCGGGAGCACCGAACCAGAATCCCGTGGTGGTTCATTAGCGGGCCATTTGAAGCAGCCATGACACATGTGAGAAAGATTAGGAAGCCTTGGCGTTCACTACAAGGACTCCTTTCACCGATATAGCCGACTAGGACTCTGTTATCCTAGGTGTTTAGTAAATTATATAAATCGGGGCTCGGCTGGTCGATTAAACAATCTCAACACATCTTTGGAATGAGACACAGCGATCTGTAGTAGATCAACTTTGTACTCTGTGCTCCACAAATCAATACAGTCATAAGAAGATGTAGAGTATTATCTCTTGGAGATAGCTCAAGCATGAGTAAATCCTTGTGTCCATTGTTATCATCGCATCAAGGCTACAAGCTGGGACCTCTACCGAGACCTACGAAATCGTCTCAAACCTTTGGTGGCATCCGGGTCCCGCTACATAGTAAATCACGGTCGATGGGAGATCGGATCGGTTCCAACCGATCTACAGCGTTGGAGCGAATCTTCGTCTTCAGCGTTGGCATCTTCGTCACCGTTTATTTGGTCACCTTGGACAGGTCAAGGATTACACCCATGTCGGCTCTCCAGAGATCGATGGGCATCTTTATCAACATCTACTTTGATCTCAACAAAGATCATAGAAACTTTCGCACATGGAGCTCGAGGGCACCTTCAGCCTTGCCCTCGGCGTGACCGTGTAGAATTATTTGAACAACATATTCAGTTTCTTTCACCACTTCCTCGAGCATTGTTTCGACAATTCCTTTGGTGGGATTGTGCGAAATTGAGTCTAAAACAACCTTGTAAATTTATCGTGTTCCCATGGAGGAATATCTGGTGCGTCCGATATCGAGACCTGTTAGATCTGGATAGAAATCACGCGAGTTTGAAAGAAAGAGTCCATTAGCCAACTCGACATCTTCGTGAAGATGCAATCGTTCAAATCATCGAATTTCCTTGTCGGCAACCCCTCAAAATTTGAGGGCGATACGATGGTGCAAACACTAGGGGCGGAGGAGTTGCTGACGATTCCGACCGAGTTCATCCTTCTTCATGAGCGGGTTATTGGGCGTCATTTTTCTTGGAGAAAGTCACCTTGGTCGATTGGTGACATGGCTAGGACCATCATTGCTCTTTGGATTGTGCGGATAGGGCATGTTGGCATCGCCGCGCCTTCACTTCATCAAGCCGACATCAAGCTGCGCCAAACTTGACTGCGTAGGCATCATACGCCTTCACTTCATCAAGCCAACATCAACGCATCACGAACTCCGACACGTAGCCGGCATAGCGTCATCGCTTCATCAGCGGCGTCCACCACGTCGGCCAGACTCATCACATCGGTGGCATAGGGGCTCTTGGCTTGGGAGCTTGGTGCCACTGAAATATGTCGACTAGTGACCATACATTGACCTTGGAAGAATTGGTCATAGATCTATGACCATTTGAGACCAATTGGTCAAAAGATGTTCGGGGCTCCAACCTTAAACCATTGCGACCATTTTGGTCAGAAAGGTCGTAATTTGCTTACACGAAATGGTCACAATGCAAACAGGGCGGGTCCGCTTCCTTATTTCTAGTTGTTAACGACCAATATAGATGGTCATAGCCTTGTAGATTGTGGTGGGTTGTGATGACTAAGCGCCATCTCATCAGTTTGCCTATGTGTCATGTCCATGTGTCAATTTTGCCCTAGGTTGTGAAGCAACCTATATTTCTATTATTCAAAATTCCCAAAAATTCTCATAAATTGTTGGGATCATATCTTCATCAAATATGTCAAAACATTCCTTGCCTAGTTCAAAAATAAACAATATTCATTTTCCTGTTACATTCGGAAGCGACACTTTGTGAAGGAAATGTTATTTATATATTCTTGATTTTCCTAAAAATTTGTGAAGACATTCTTCTTAGTATATGATCATCCTCAGCCAAAACTCACGCCCGGTGGCCATGTGCATTTCCGTACGCTAATCAAACACTTGGCTGCTAATTCATGTTTGAGAATAGTTGGTCTCCTCATGAGAATCTTATGTTATAATTTTCTTCCCTACACAGGGGTTCCCAACCCACTAGACATGCCTAGGCCTCCCGAGGCAGCATGGCAGCATGCAGTGCAGGTGACCAGGCATGAGCATATCGCTCTAGAGTTGGGGCCCTCGGCCACCGTCAAACCTCGATGTCTCGCCATCAAACCATCTATTTCTGATTAAATAGATACTTATTTACCTAGAAATGACTTTTGGAAAAAATAAAGAAAACTATGAGGCACTGCAGTTCAAATTTGACCCTTCCAAATGAATCGGCAGAATTTGTCTTTTCACGAGAGGTGGATCAAAACTTTGACACCCAACCATTTTGTCAATTGTGAATTATATATGGCCTAGTATTTTATAAAATTGATTAGGTCAATTTTACAACAAATATATGGTAGGTCCTTCACAAAAAACTCATTTGGGCACTTTCGAAAAAATGGAAAATGAATTTTAAGTCAAAGAAAATGAAAAGTTCCTTAGGCCACATTGTTTTTCATTCCAAGATGCACCCTTGTGCACGATATGAGTCATTTGAACAAACTATGCCATAAATATGGCCATAAGATTGTTCATTTGGCTAAAGCCATGAATCTTCACACATGATAGCTCATTTCTGAGTATACTTTTTTAAAATAATTGCCGTATTACAAGTTTATTATTTTCACGGAAACTTGGTCATATAATGACACAATGCGAAGGTTTTCCAATTTTTCGATTTTTTGAATTTTTATGCGCGTTTCAAAATGCGGTCAAAGCAACGGGCTTATTGTTTCCTAGCTAGTGGTTGAATCTTGGAAAACTTTTGGTGTTTCTATGATAAGCGAGATACTTATGTACCTATAAATGATTTTTGGAAAAATAAATAGCAAACTATGAGGCAGCTGCAGTTCAAATTTGACCCGTTTCAAGCTGAATCGGCGGCAATTTATGCATTTCTGAGAGGTGGATCAAAACTTTGACACCCAACCATTTGGTCAATTGTGCATTAAACATGGCCTAGTATTTTATAAAATTGATTTGTACCATTTTGCAAAAATTATTTGGTAGTTCCTTCACAAAAAACCTCATTTGGGGACTCAAAAATGGAAAATGAATTTTCCGTGCAAAAGAAAAGAAAACTTCCTTAGGCAACATTGTTTGGAATTCCAAGATGCACCCTTGTGCACAATATGAGATCATTTGAACAAACTATGCCATGAATGTGGCCATAAGATTGATCATTTGGCTTGAAAGCCATGAATCTTCCGCATGATAGCTCATTTACGAGAACACTTTTTAAAATAATTCTGTATTACAAGTTTATTATTTTTCACGGAAACTTGTCACATATAATGACACAATCACGAAGGTTTTACAATTTTTGATTTTTTTGAATTTTTTATGCCGTTTCAAAATCACGGTCAAAGCGGTGGGCTTGACCGTTCCTAGCTAGTGGTTGAATCTTATAAAACTTTTGGTGTTTCTATGACAAAATAGATACTTATGTACCTATAAAGGATTTTTGGAAAAATAAATAGCAAACTATGAAGATTCTGTTCAAATTTGACCCGTTTCGGTGAATCGGCGACAATTTGTCTTTTCACGGAGGTGGATCAAAACTTTGACACCCAACCATTTTGTCAATTGTTCGATAAACATGGTCTAGTATTTATAAAATTGATTTTTCCATTTTGCAACAATTACTTGGTAGTTCCTTCACAAAAAACCTCATTACGGGCACTCAAAAATGGAAAATGATTTTTTCATGCAAAATGAAAACTTCCTTAGGCAACATTGTTTGGAATTCCAAGATGCACCCTTTTGCACGATATGAGATCATTTCAACAAACTATGCCATGAATGTGGCCATAAGATTAATCATTTGGCTTGAAAGCCATGAATCTTCCGCATGATAGCTCATTTACGACAATTTTTTCAAAATAATTACCGTATTACAAGTTTATTATTTTCCTGGAAACTTGGTCACATATAATGACACAATCACGAAGGTTTTCCAATTTTGTGATTTTTTGTATTTTTTTATGCATTTCAAAATGCGGTCAAAGCAGTGGGCTTGAGTATTTCTAGCTAGTGGTTGAATCTTGGAAAACTTTTGGTATTTCTATGATAAAATATATACTTATGTACCTATAAATGATTTTTGGAAAAATAAATAGCAAACTATGAAATTGCGGTTCAAATTTGCCCGTTTCCACAGAATCGGCGACAAATTGTCTTTTTAACAGAGGTGGATCAAAACTTTTACACCAACCATTTGGTCAATTGTGCATTACATGGCCTAGTATTTTATAAAATTGATTTGTTCCATTTTGCAACAATTATTTGGTAGTTCCTTCACAAAAACCTCATTTGAACTTTCGAAAAATGGAAAATGAATTTTCGTGCAAAGAAAATGAAAACTTCCTTAAACATTGTTTGGAATTCAAGATGCACCCTTATGCACAATATGAGGTCATTTAACAAACTATGCCATGAATGTGGCCATAAGATTGATCATTTGGCTTGAAAGCCATGAATCTTCACATGATAGCTCATTTAGAGAACACTTTTTAAAATAATTACCGTATTACAAGTTTATTATTTTTCCGGAAACTTGGTCACATGTAATGACACAATGCGAAGGTTTTCAATTTTTGATTTTTTGAATTTTTTATACACGTTTCAAAATCACGGTCAAAATGGCGGGCTTGACCGTTCCTAGCTAGTGGTTGAATCTTGGAAAACTTTTGGTGTTTCTATGATAAAATAGATACTTATGTACTGATAAATGATTTTTGGAAAAAAGAAATAGCAAACTATGAGGCAGCTGCAGTTCAAATTTAACTTGGTGGGAAATGGTTCCAAAGTCGATGTGATCGCGGTCACGCTACCTCTACATCTACCGATTAGTTTTAGACCTAAATAATTGTTATTTGGTGCTGCGTTGAGCATGAACATTATATCTGGATCTTGTTTAATGCGAGGCGGTTATTCATTAATCGAGAGAATAATGGTTGTTCTATTTATATGAGTAATATCTTTTATGGTCATGCACCCTTAGAGTGGTCTATTTTGATGAATCTCGATAGTAGTGATACACATATTCATAATGTTGAAGCCAAAGATCGAGTTGATAATGATAGTGCAACTTATTTGTGCTTGCCGTTTAGGTCATATCGATTAAAGCGCATGAAGAAACTCCATCTTGATGGGCTTTTGGAGTCCTTGATTATGAATCACTCGGCACTTGCGAACCGTGCCTTATGGGCAAGATGACTAGAACCCGTTCTCCGGTACTATGGAAGACAACAGATTTGTTGGAAATCATACATCTTGATGTATGTGGTCCGATGAATGTTGAGGCTGTGGCGGATATCGTTATTTTCTCACCTTCACGGATGACTTAAGCGAGATATGGATATATCTACTTAATGAAACATAAGTCTGAAACATTTGAAAAGTTCAAAAGAATTTCAGAGTGAAGTTGAAAATCATCGTAACAAGAAAATTAAATTTCTCGATCGATCGTGGAGGTGAATATTTGAGTTATGAGTTTGGTCTACATTTGAAACAATGCGGAATAGTTTAGCAACTCCAACCGGAACACCACAGGTAATGGTGTGTCGAGCGTCATGTCGCACTTTACTAGATATGGTGCGATCTATGATGTCTCTTCTGATTTACCGCTATCGTTTTGGGGTTATGCTCTAGAGGCGGCCGCACTCACACTAAATAGAACACCGTCGAAATCCGTTGAGGCGACACCTTATGAACTATGGTTTGGCAAGAAACCAAAGTTGTCGTTTCTTAAAGTTTGGGGATCCGATGCTTATGTGAAAAAGCTTCAACGATAGCTCGAACCCAAATCGAATGTGTCTTCATAGGATACCCAAAGGAGGCATTGGGTACACCTTCTATCACAGATCCGAAGGCAAGACATTCGTTGCTAAGAATGGATCCTTTCTAGAAAGGAGTTTCTTCGAAAGAAGTGAGTGGGAGGAAAGTAGAACTTGATGAGGTAATAGTACCTTCTCCCTTACTTGAAAGTAGTTAAATCGCGGAAACGGTTTACGAGACACCTACACCAAGTAGTGAGGAAGTTGATGATGTTGATCATGAAACTTGAGATCAAGTTACTCTGAACCTCGTAGATCAACGAGTAAGATCCGCCGGTGATCGGTAATCCTGTTACAAATCATGCTACTAGATCATGATGAACCTCGAACTATGAAGAAGCGATGGTGAGCCAGATTCCATAAAATGGCTTGAGGCCATGAAATCGAGATGGGATCCATGTATGAAAACAAAGTATGGACTTTGGTTGACTTGCCGAGGAAGGCAAGCAATAGAAAACAAATGGATCTTCAAGAAGAAGGGCGCTGGCGGTAATTTCTCTATAAAGCTCGACTTATGCATAAAGGTTTCGACAAGTTCAAGGGATTGACTACTGATGAGACCTTCTCACCCGTGCGATGCTTAAGTCTGTCCGAATCATGTTAGCGATTGCGCATTTTATGATTATGAAATTTGGCAAATGGATGTAAAGGCGCATTCTGAATGGATTTACGGAAGAAGAGTTGTATATGATGCAACGGAAGGTTTTACCGATCAAAGGGAGCTAACAAAGTGTCAAGCTCCAGCGATCCATCTATGGACTGGTGCAAGCATCTCGGAGTTGGAATAAGCGCTTTGATAGTGTGATCAAAGCATTTGGGTTTATCGGACTTTTGGGAGCTGTATTTACAAGAAAGTGAGTGGGAGCTCTAGCATTTACGATATTATATGTAGATGACATATTCTGATCGGAAATGATATAGAATTCTGGATAGCATAAAGGGATACTTGAATAAGAGTTTTTCAATGAAAGACCTCGGT
>JAHHZJ010000915.1:0-39699 GCA_021437245.1 Aegilops speltoides
AAAGCAACCTCTTAAAGGCAATTCCGAGTCCGTTAAGGGCGGAATCGCAACCTAGGTAACCTACAACAAGACCGCGGCCGTTCCGAACGCGTAGCATGCAGCCCCAACCCAGCCCTGGGAAATCGGAGGAATTACTACGTATAACTTCGCTTTGGAAACCATGGGCATAGGGGTAGGGCCGACCATTCATCGGGAGGCGGCTCAAGCGCACCGGGGCTCCCAATTATGTCATTCCTTTTTTTCTCTTATTGCGGGACTCCATTTCCTATAAGCCCTGTCCGGGGTAGACTTCCGAACTCACGATGCAACAGCCGGGAAGCGGAAAAGCTCGTCAGTGTCGGTGGTCTTTTGGCGGTATACCTCTTTTACCACCCCAGCCTACCCAGGAAAGGGACATTTAAATAGTCACATCCCTTGCTTTCGCACTATTTGTATGTTCCTTTCATTGCGTTTTTTGAATAAACAAGGCATCGCTTTTGCCTATTATTGCATTCCTTTTCTATTTACATGGTCACTTATGACATGTTGCATCCTCGCTTTGGCATATATACCAGGGCTTAAGTTCCCCAAAATATGGTGTGATAAGTCCGAACACTTTCACAAGTGTGGCACCCGAACTTATAGCATTATATGCATGGCTCCTAATCATGTCTTGGGTATAGTTGGGTTTGCCCGCTCCCATGTTTGTACCTTCGTTCGTTATATCGGCTAAGGTATTTGGGAGAACCATTGCGTTGTGCCCGTTGAGTGGCAGCACCTGGTGGAAAAGCTAAAACTGGCCGTCATGATAGGCGAGCGATTCTGGAGATTTTTAGTCCCTAAAGGCTTATGGCAAAAGAAATCGGCTTTATCGGGGGTGGATAGTGCCCAATTGGTCTTCGAACACTAGGAGCTTGCGAAATTTTAAATTATATAATTCTATGGCTAAGTGGGAGTGTTCAAGCATTATAAATCGGTTGCCTTGTTGTTGTGTTAGCACCTCCCTCGAAGGACCCAAAAATGGGAACAAGGCTCAAGTTTATCCCAAACACCTTTCGTGGCATGGGGCTGAAATAACGACTTGCCATCTCTCAAATTTGATAGCGGCCGCACAAAGGTAATATTTTAATTAACAAGCATTGCTTAGCGCATATGAACAAAGTTTTTCGGTATACGGGATAACAAAATCTTGAGAGTCTACTCAAAAATTACATCTTTGGAGCATTCACCACTATAAAGCGGGCACCCGCCGGGACACCCTTATAGTACATCTTAAGCGTCGCGATACTCCTTGCTTGACGGTGGCGTTCGTCACAAGCTTCTGGCGTCCATCTCTTGCCCCTGTGCACTTTAAGCGCGGGCAAGGGCACTGCAAGCACCTTCAATGAGCGGAATGTGATGACTTCAATCCATGGACAGGCGTCCACCAGCGCCGCACGGACGAAGTAGGTCCTAGGCATGGCTTCTTTAGGCCGCAGCCGAACTATGAGGCCCTTCATGGCCTGTTAAGCCACCTTGTGGAGCTTCGACCAGCTGCCCAATTTGTCGCTCGAAGCCCAGATGTCGGCCTCAACATATTGAGACGAGAACACCTTTCGTCGAGCTCCCTCCTCATTTCGGTGAAGCAGCGACTTCGGACACACTATAGGCAGTCTGCTGACATCTGAGAGCTCGAATTAGATAAAGTAACACATAATTCACTTTCACATGCTTGCTTTGCATGAAGAATGCCTTACCCACCGCTATCTTTTTATCGCCTCAATTCTCCTGGAGGGCCTTTCCAGACTTGACCTTAAGCGGCTTTGGCACTCTCAAGAGCAGGCGAGCTCGGACTCTCGAGTCTTGAGTCACGCTCCAAACTTTCATGTTTTTCCACGAGAGCACAGGCTCTTCTTTGCACCACCTCCGCCACCGCGCCTCCTTCTTCTCTCGCTTCAGGTGCGCTCACGCTGCACCATTGTTTCGGCCTTGGACACCGCTTCCGCCGGTCGCCACCTACGTTTGTGGCCCCTACAATACTCACGTTATTCATCTTTTGCAACAAATCCTTTCTATAAGGTATTACTTTAAGGTATTACTTCCTGGTCCTCGAGCTGCTTCTTGCGGCGACTAGTTCTCGGACCACTTGAGGCTCTGCTAGCCATTGACCTCCAGAGTCCGGTCTGACAAAGGTCAACAGCATGCTGCATTCCCATATTGACATGTTTATGTTACACTCTCGTATATCTTTTTAGATCCTTAGTTGGCTTTTCCGAACATGAAACATCGAGGGCTCTGTCTATACGGTACTATTTTTTATCTTAATTACATACCTCAAAGCTTTGTTAGCAGGCTGATGCAGAAAAACTTCCGTCGGCCCGCTCACAGCGGTGAACTTGTCTGGATCACCGCACTCATAGCGGTGGGTGCTCTCAAAATCTTGATGGCCCTTTGTCGGTGTCAAAACCAGCCGGATCTCGGTGAAGGTCCCGAAGCTGTGCGTCTAAGGCGGATGGTAACAAAGGGCTGAGGGACACAATGTTTTTTTACCCAGGTTCGGGCCCTCTCGATGGAGGTAAAACCCTACGTCTACTTGATTAATATTGATGATATGGGTTAGTACAAGAGTAGATCTACCACGAGATCAAGGAGGCTAAACCCTAGAAGCTGGCCTATGGTATGATTGTTGAGATGTAATCTTCCTCCTACGGACTAAGGCCCTCCGGTTTATATAGACACAAGAGAGGCTAGGGTTACATAAATCGGGTTACAATGGTAGGAGATCTACATATCCGTGTTGCCAAGCTTGCCTTCCACGCCAAGGAAAGTACCTTGGGACCTGGCCGAGTCTTCAATCTTCTATCTTAAGTAGTGCAGGGAGTCCGGGGATATTGATAGTCCGGCTGTCGGACACACCCCTAGTCAGGGACTCCCTCAGTGGCCCCAGACCAGACTTCAATGATAGATAAGTCCAGCGTGTTTGTAGTCTTGAGCATTGCAAGGCGGGTTCTCCTTTCAAATTCCATGTACCTAGAGAGCGATTGCCGGCAATCTTGAATCTGTGTTCCTCGGCTTCCCTCCAAATTATGGCCCTCTTCCGCGTCGCATACGAGTGCGAAAAGCAGGTATCTTTACATTTACCCCTAATTGTGCGGGTCGCCCGCCTATAAAAGCAGGGATCCAGATCCGAATCGCACTTAGTCTTCCTCAGCGCGATACTCCATCAGGCGCCTCGACCCGAAATCCATTCCACCATGGATCGTCAGCTGGCTCTTCCTCCTGGCGCTCCCAGCCCACCGCTTGAGGGTGGAGGAGGTGCTCTATTTACGCACAATGAGCTAGTGAAGCTCCAAGCGGAGGGATTTCTTCCTCCGGCCTTTATAGTTCAGTCCGGCGGGTTTGGTTACTTCTCGAGTGGGAGGCAGGAGGAGGACACCCCAAGCCCCAACAAGGGAGGCGGGGTGTGTTGCGTCCCCTATCGATAAGGGGGCTCGGATTCCAATACATCCGTTCCTCCATGCGGGCTCTGAAGTTCTCTGGACTCCAGCTCCACCACCTCACGCCCGCCTGCATGTCTGCATATCATGGCTCACGTAGCTCTTCTGCCGAGCTATTCTCCGGCATCGAGCCCCATTTACGCATTGTGGAAGAGGTTGTTCTGCCTCGTGCCCGTTCTCACCAGGGTCCCATATATCAAGTGGGCGGCGCTTGAAATAGGCGCATCTCGGGACCGGATACCTATCAAGCACCCCCAAGAGGCGTCAAGGGCCCTCGAGTGGTTTTATATGGTAGGCGCCTCACGTTGCTGAGCCAGTCCGGATTGGCCTCCCGGAGTTTGATCTGCTCCCTTGAAGAAGCGCCTCAATGGCGCCCATGAGCCCCGTTTGGAGGAAGACAAGAGCGTCCATTACTTGATGGGCGGATAAGATTAATGGCTCATTCGGCTGACCATGATCGGATCATGGCGATGCATCAGCGGGGGTGCAGCCGCTGCAAGAGAGGCCACCCATGTGGGATTTTCAATGGGGAGGGCGATGCCACCCGACTGCGGCCGCAGGGGAGGATTCGACCGAAGGATCTGGTGAAGATCCTGTCGGTGCTGTACAAGGGGAGAAGGAGGACTTCCCGTCGAACCACTGTGGATGGGTTTTCCATGGTCAATCCTAGAGGATGGGTAAGTGAACACCTCGAAGGGTTCTACCCGTGCTCTCGAAGTTTAAGCTTTTTTACATTCGTCTTTGGTAGCAGGATCTACGCCGGTTGTGGAGGGGCATGATGAGTCCTGCTCCTGGCAGAGGATCCGGAAGGATCCACAAGGTCCGACCTCCGAAGAGGATCCGGACATCGAGGTGGAAGCTAATCGGCGAGGTGTATCACCAGCTCAGCATTGACAATGCTTTGGTCGCCATTACGGCGGACTACCCCGGGCTAAGTTCGGCATCCCACGTGACCACAACCGAAGTCCGGACACCGTTATCCTGTCCTTGCCTGTTTCTAACCTTGACGATGGTATTTTGCAGGAAGCGCCATTCTGGGGCCGAGACTCGTGACCCGACCTCTGAAGTCGGTCGAACTAAGCGAGGAAGAAAAGAGGCGCCCGTCTGAGCGAAAGCGTCGCCCGCGAGAGGTATAGCTCGTGTTGATCTTGCGAGCAACGTTCAGAAACTTCTAAGTGCTCATGAGTCTTTATAAGAGAAAAAGCGCTCGCCCGGACTGCGACACAGGAATTACCGACCAACCAACACCAGCCCGGGCTCAGCGCCCGGTGGAGGGAAACAGCGCAAGTTACTGAACCGGATCCTACTCCAGCGGAGGATACCCGACAGAATATCGCCAACAAGTCGAGGAGGTGGAGGCGCTATAGATCATAGGCGCCCTTGACTGTTTTTCAAGGCGTGCTTTTTCCCACGAGGCATTGGATGCTTTTACTTGGGGGGCAGCGCATCTCAGGGCTGCTCAAAATGGTTTTACGAGAGCCCGCAGACAGTATGTTTAGAACATGCAGGGTGAGGAATTTTAATGGTTGTATACATTAGCCCCGAGACTTAAATTAGTTATGTTAACTGATTTAAGGATCATTTAAATTCAGGCTCTTAGCGAAGAATGCCCGGCTGTCTCGGGAGTTGCAAGATTGCAAGGCCCAACTTGAGGCACCACTAACGCATGGAGGAAGGCGGAAAGACCCTCACGGTAACACATTTGTATGAATCAATATCACGCGGTCATGCTTGTATGCGCATGTGAGTCTAATATTGACATTGCAGTGCCAGCCGAACAAGATCCAGACGAACAGCGCTACTGCACCAGCTAAAAGGCGGCCCGAGAATTGCTGAAACGAGTTCAGCGGGAAAGAACAAGCTCCAAGATACCAGCATGAAAGCTCGGAGAAAATTTGAAAAGGCGCCTGAGCCGAGCTGTCCGGCTCCGTCAAGGAGAATCAGCAGCCGTCGCGGCATACATAGTAAGTGCTTGGCGAGACTCTCTTATGAAGAAGAGTTCGGCGGAAGCGATTTGACATAATATGTTTTGTAGGTATACTCACAGGCGTCCTATAGAGGAGATGCCGTATCAATGGATGATCCACTTCCCGGTTGTTGCAGGTGCTTTCGAGCGAGTTCGGCGGGCAATGAGTGGCGCCGTCAGGCTTTATGGCCATCCTCGCCCTGCCGGGGCCTCGGGGCTGCGAGGAAAGCGAGGAATCTTGTGGCGCTTCCGTTTGTGGAAGATTCGGTTTCTTAGTCAAGGTGCCGGGAGAAGCTTGGGCCATGGTGAAGATCTCGGTACAAGGCGGATCCCAACCATATGGCGAGTTGGACCGGTGGGGTCCCGGCAGAAGGAGGTCCTGTGAGTTTAGTGTACAGCCGGGTGAGGCTATTGCTAAATTTTCAGCAGGGATTGTAAGCTAGACTGACTGTTAGAGCGGGATTGAGGAGGATATACAATCAATAAACTTGACAATGTATGTTATCCTTTTAAAAATGACATGTAAATGCCTTCTAGCGGATTGTAGATCATTTGTCTTTGCCGACCTTTTAAGCCCGACCTCGGGACCTAGAGTCGGAGTGTGTCCAATACCTTTTGGTTAAGAAATAACCGTGGTATGCATGGAGACCCAGCGTAGGGGTCATTAGTGCTTTATCGGACAAGTGCCCAACTAGTTATGTTATATTACATGGTTAGTAGAAACATCTTCGGGGAGAATAGTTAGTTAAGGGTTCCTTTATTTGGGGAGGCATGCCTAAAGTGCATGTCGGACTGCCGAAGAAGCGATAAAACATCTGGGGCAGATGGGAAAAAATAGGCAAAAGTCATCTTTTAAATCACCGACCGAATATTCCCTTAAACGCTAGCTTCGGCTTCACCGGTCTGAGGGTACATCCGGTGACCGTGTAACTGTCGCGAAGAGTGCTCCTTTACCTCTAATAGAACAATCGGGAGCGTGAGGAGTAACCACGGGGAGCGAGCGGCCAACAGCCAAAACTTAGAGTCATATCGCTGCATATGATGGCGAGTAAAAGGTACATGTGGAAGCTTGACACATGTGTTGGGTAAAAACCGAATAGTTTAAGCTTACGTAAAGAAGCCCCGGGGAATAACGGTGCAGATGGCACATCGATGCGTATGCAAAGAATGCGAAAATAGGCCCGAAGGAAACAGCAGGTAAAAGAGTAAAAAGTAAGAAGACAAAAAGACAGCGAAATATAAAATGGTTGGGCGGAGGTGGCGAACTCTTAGTCGGCGCTGAAACATAAAATAAATCAGATGGGGCTGCGTTCCATGGGTTCGGCTCGAGTCGGTTGTCAGCGCATTTCATAGGCGGTATGCTCGCCCGGTCGATTACTTGATCAATAATGAAGGGCCTTCCCATACGGGCTTGAGCTTGTCCTTTTTCTTGTCCGTGAGGCGTAGAACTAGTTCGCCAGCGTTGTAAGTCTTAGCCCGTACTTCTGCGCTTTGATATCTTTGGTTCTCTTTGGCGATAGAATGCGAAAGCGAGCCTTGGCGATGTCACGTTCTTCCTCCAATGTGTCCAAGCTGTCCTGCCGATCCAGCTCGGCTTCTCTTTCCTCATACATCGCACTCGAGGTGAGTCATGAATAATGTCGCGAGCAAGACTGCCTGCTGCCGTACACTATAAAAATGGTGTGAATCGGTAGTATGGTTGGCGTTGTCGCAGCCCAGTCTTAGTCGAGCTCCTCGACCCATTGGGTGTCACGATGTAGTGAGTGACCTCACTAGTGCAGGTTTAATACTTGCTCATTATTAGGCCGTTTGCTCTTTCCACTTGACCCGTTGGTTTGAGGGTGATAGGTGGCGCATAGTCGAGCTTAATGCCCATATTTTTGCACTGTGACTTGACCTCATCGGCCGTGAAGTTAGGTGCGTTGTCGGTGATGATCTTGTGGGGGACTCCGTGGCGATGTACCACCTACGATATAAAGTCTATCACTGGTCCGGACTCTTGCGTTTTGACCGGTTTGGCCTCTATCCATTTGGTGAACTGATCCACCATGACCAGCGGTACTTTTTCTTGTGGGTTCCCCCTTTAAGGAGTCCGACCATATCAAGCCCCCGGACCCATGAGCGGCGAGGTAATGGGTATGGTTTTGAGGCGGATGGGTGGCATATGGCTACGATTAGCAAAGAGGCGACAACCAGCATATTTGGACCAAGTCATGTGCATCTGCCGGCGTAGCCGGTAATAAAATCTGTCGCGGAATGCCTTTCCTACGGGGCCGGGCTGCTGCGTGGTGTCCCACCTAGTCGGCATGGATTTCAGCGGGAGGTTTCGCCCTTCTTCTTCGGAGATACACCTTTGAAGGACTCGGTGGTACTTTTCTTATAAAGTTCTCCCTCATGGACCTTATAGCCCTTCGATCGATCGGACTATCACGGTGGGCCTCATTTTGGTCTTGAAGTTCTGCCTAAGTAAGTAGGCTAGGAAAGGTTACATCCTGTGGTGGTCTGCCTTAATATATCATTGGCGGATGGTGTTATGTCGTCTGCTGAATCACCCGGTTAGTGCGGCTTTCTCCGGTTTGTCGTTACGGACTCCTCTTCCCATAGTGCGGATGGCTTGAGGAGCCGTTCGGGAAGATATTTGGAAGGGACAATATCACGTTTACGCACCGATCGTGCCGGGCGTCGGCAGCTTGGTTATTATCTCGGGCTATGTGATGGAATTCGAGTCCTTGAAACGGTGACATTTCGGGACAACATTACGATATCTTGCCATTTTTGGATCCTTGGCATCAAAGTCTCCATTTATTGGGGATATTGCAAAGGTTTGAATCGCGCACCTCTGGGCGTTGGATGCCCATGGAGACGCCATCCAGAGACCATATGAAGGGCCTCGTATTGGCTGCATTGTTGGAGTCGTGTACATTATTTGAAGTACATCTTGGGTATGTATCTCGGTGGGGGGCGTCGATGCTGACGCCTTGACCCTAGTCCTGACCAACATTTTGGAGCCGTCGAAGTGCATAGTCAATTGGAGTATCGCCCGTACTCTTCAAATGATTAGGCTTCTGATCCATTAAACGGCAAGTCAGCCAAAACTTGTGACTTTATGGCTCGTCGAGGTTTGTGAAGATTATGTCGAATGGCAAGAGCTCAATGGCCCATTTGCAATCCTGCCCATTCGCGTCGCGGTTATTTATAATGTCATTGAGTGGTACTTGAGCCTTTGATATTGAACACTCTTGAAAGTAGTGCACGAGCTTCGAGGCGCCATGAACACCGCATATGCTATCTTTTGATAATGCGGGAGTAGCTTGGTTCGCAGGGTTAACACGCAGTGGATCGTAATGCTGGTTTTGAAGAATTTATGCTTATCCGTATTCTCGCTTCGACGGCGAGGACAGCGCTTACAAACGATGTGTTCTGCGATATATAACAACATTGGTTAGCGAGTGGGCGCCGCGAGGACCCGATTTGTTGCCGGTATAGCGCTTTTATTTCTTGAGTCGGCGTGATGGCATCCGTCCACTTTCGAAGTGTTGATGCGTTTAGGAGGCGATAAAGGGGAGACGCCGCCTTCTCTCTAAAGGGAGATAAAACGGCTTAAACTGCCACGCATCCTGTTAATTTTATGTTTGCTTGAGGTCCTTTGGAATATCCAAGGTGAGAGCGGGATTTTGGCGGTTGCTTCAATTCTCTACGGATCTGATGAAGCCAGCTTTCCGGTAGTCGTAAAAACACATTTTACGGATTGACTTGATGTCATATGCTCTAAGGTTGTCAAATGTTTGCCTCAAGTCGTCTACTAAAGTTTCGGCGTGTTTTGTTTTGGCGACTCGTCGTCTCGTATACCTCATTTTGCTGTCTGGTGGCGGACATGTTTGAATCATCCGCTGATATATTGGCGGCGTTTTAAGTCCGAAGGGCATCGTGTTGAAGCGAATGGTCGTATGGAGTGATGAATGCCGTGCTTGCTTGATCTGCTTCCGCCATCTTGATTTGATGATAGCAGTATGCATCCGGGAAACCTGTGAGTGAGTGTCCTGCTTGTTGCATCGACAATTTGATCGATCTTGGGGAGAAAAGGATCCTTTGGGCAAGCCTTATTGAGGTCTTTGAAATCGACCTGGAGGCGAGATTTATCCTTCTTTGGTACCATCACCAAATTTGCTAGCGGTCCGGATGTTTGATATCTCTAATGAATCCGGCTTCCAATAATTGGCTAGCTCTTCTCCATTGCCTATCTCTTGGGCTCGGAAAATCGTCGAAGAGCTTGTTTGGTATTAAATCCTTTTAGGATGTTTAGGGTGATGATACCTTAATCTGCGAGGATTAGGGCATGTCAGGGGATGCCCGGCGAAGATGTCCCAATTTTCCGAAGGAATTAGCGTAGTCTTGTCGTTGACTTGGGGTTCAAGCTTTGCCAGATGGAAGCCGTCTTTGTTGGAGTGGACCTGAAATTTTGTTATATAAATGCTGCTGGGTTTGTAGGAGGTGGACTTGGATCTTTTATCAAGTATCACATTGTCCACTGTTTACTGTAGGCGCTTGCGTGAGTTCCTCTGCCGCTAAGGCTTGGGATAGTGCCTCGAGGGCTAGTCTTGGCTGTCTTGTTTCGCGCAGTGCTATGTCAGGATCACTAACGAGAGTGATTATTCCCAGGGCCAGGCATTTTGAGCTTCATGTACCCGTAATGAGGTATTGCTTGAAAAGATTGTGAATGCCTCTCGTCATAATATGGTGTGATAGCGCTGCTGAGCAGGGCCACTGGAAGGTGACTAGCCGGATCTGTAATTGTCAGGAGGCAGACGCCACATCGAGTGTGATTTTTCGGTGCGGCAGCGCTTCCTGCTAAAGGATTATCCCTCTGAAGGTTGTCTTTGCTTCGCTCATCTGGCTCAATCGACTTCCATTTTCCATGAGTTTCCTCGTAAGCGAGGTTTAGTCTCTACCCGCGATCCATGAGGACTTTTGTCGTTCGGCCGTCCACTATGGGGCTAAATACCAGTCTTGGCTGGGGCTCACAGTAGTTCGAGATGTGGGCTCGTCGCTGGCGTTGAAGGTAATAGCTGTGTCCTCCATGGATTTCTTTGTTGCTACTTGGTAGACTTGGCGGTTAGCGAGATTATTCGTTTTCGCATATATTTGATCTGAGAAATCTCGGCTATTGATACCGTGCTGATATTGTTGGAGTGGCTTCCGGGGCTAGAAGCTCTTATGCCACAGCAGCCACGCGTAGTATCCAACATGCTTTCGAAGGTTTGTGTGTTGGGACAGCTCCTCGTACTATAAAGTTCTGAGGTCCATTGAGCCATTCCTCGATCTGGTTCCATTTCCCTTTTTGGGTTTTGTTTTTGTTTTTGCATCACGGGGCTGATTGTAAAGCGCCCTTTTACTGACGGTGGGTTTGGGGCGGATTATCCCAAAATTGATTTTGGTTTTCGGAAGCTTTCCATCGCACCAGTACTTTCAACACTATGGGCCGGAATCGTTGAAGCGTGTGATTTTTGCGGCGATCGATGGCGTTGAAATTCCCTTTCCGTCGCAGTTATTGCGGAAGATTGAGATGCGTTTTCTTCTCGGCGGTCCTTTATCACATCCATAACCGGGAGAATCGGCCGATAATGATGTCTTTACATTTACGTGGCTCTTGCCATATTAAAGATAGGTCGCATATGTACAGGCGGGTGGGTGGAATAAGAATCGAATCCTGCCCATCTTTGGGCTCAAAGGCGAGGACTTCAATTGGAAGCTTGATTGGTGAAACAGCCAGTAGGTCGGGCGGCGCATGATTTTAGGTTCAATGCTTTGATCGGGTCCGTCCCTCATGAGAATCCGGCATGGAGGTTGGGAATCGGACACAGATTGTTTTCAACAATGGCAAAGAATTGCGAGTTGTTCCTCTACCACTTGACGTGGTGGGTAGCACAGGGAGAGTTAATCTCTCTCGGATCGGTTTAAGCCCGATCTGATTGTAGTCGATCGCGACTCCTAGAGTGACGGCGTCGATCCAGAATCTAGATTAGCGAGACGAGAGCTCGGTTGGATATACCTATTCGGCAGCTTTAGGGCTAGCGAATTACTTTCGGCGACTTGAGAGTCATTGCGAAGCGGCGGCGGATTGGCGGTCATAAGGAAGCCACCAAGCGGATTGTTTGACGGTGGCCAAGACCCCTCCGAGTAGCTACCGTCTTTGAAGGCGGGTAAAGGCATCCTCTCTCGGCTGACCACAGAAAGAACTCTCAATGAAACCAGTATGGATTGTCAAAACGCGGCGGATCTCGGGTAGGAGGTCTGAACTGTGCGTCTAAGCGAGATGGTAACAAGAGGCGAGGACACAATGTTTTACCAGGTTGGTCCCTCTCGATGGAGGTAAAACCCTCGTCTGCTTGATTAATATTGATGATATGGGTGGTACAAGAGTAGATCTACCACGAGATCAAGGAGGCTAAACCCTAGAAGCTAGCCTATGGTATGATTGTTGAGATGTAATCTTCCTCCCTCGGACTAAGGCCCTCACGGTTTATATAGACCTTGGGAGAGGCTAGGGTTACTGAGTCAGTTACAATGGTAGGAGATCTACATATCCGTGTTGCCAAGCTTGCCTTCCACACCAAGGAAAGTACCTTCGGACACGAGCGAGTCTTCAATCTTCTATCTTACGTGAGTGCGGGAGTCGGGCGGATATTGATAGTCGGCTATCCGGACACCCCTAGTCGAGGACTCCTCGAGGCGGCCGTTGGCGCCTCTAGCAAATATTCGGTGCCTCCGGTTGGATGGAGTCACCCGTCGTGATCTCGCCCTTCTTCTGAAGGGGCAGCTCATGGGACTCACGAGACCACTAAGGGTTTGAGTCGGAGTCAGCCGAGGCGAACGAGCCCTTTGGGAGTTGATCCGCTCATGCCCAAAGTCAGGAGGTTGCCTTGCGGCACCTCGAGGACCTCCCTCCTCCTCTGGCAGCCCCTTTGGGACTCCACGCGGTGTCGTCTGCGTTCACAGGGGAGGAGGCGGTGGGAAGTGGCACTATTCACATCCAGCGAATCCGAGGAACCGCTTCGGCAAGCGGGGAGCTCGACCTTAGGCGGGCTGCATGGTTGTATTCGGTGTTAGAAGACACTATGCGACAAAAGAAAAATCATGAGTTATTACGGAATCCGGACACTTACGATCTGCCGAGCAGGCCCTCGAGGCCACTCCTCTTCGCCATCGTCGTCGGCGTTGTTGGAACAGTCCGGAGGAAGGTCTTTCCTTCTTGGACCCTCGGCCTCCCGGTTAGGAGGCCTTCTTCTCTCCCCCTTTGGGAGAAGCCTCCTTTCTCCTCCTTGTCTTCCACGGAGGAGTCGCCTTCCGCGAGTCATCGGACGATGAGTCGATAACATGCCAGGATTCGGGTTCCGTGGCCTTCTTCGGGTTCTCGGCACCACGTAAAAGCGGAACAATAACCCATCAATCGGGTGCCCTGGTCTTTTGGTAAGGGCAGGACAGTTAACCTGCGGACTTCTGCCGAACTGTCAAAGTAAGGGAGTTTAGTCCATATAAGTCAAACTATGAAACAAAAGTATCTGTAAAGGTAAAATAGCTTACCTCGCAGCTGGCGAGGCTGAATCAGCGACCTTTGGTAGCGGATGGGGAAACCTCGGCACCAGCAAGCACCCTCAAGCGTCTTACGTGCGTAGTGTCAAGAACTGCTCAAAGGTCACGGTGTTGTGCTTGGATCAAACTCCCACAAGTTGAAAGCCCGTTGTTGGCACGGGAGGATCCGCGGATGAGCATGACACAGGGCTGCGTTGTGAGCTTGATCTTCTTGTTACAAGGTTTTGGGCGTAGAGTTTGGAGTCGGTCGGCTCTTCAAATCACCCCATGTCGAGACCCTTCTCTTTCCGGGAGGTGAGCCGTGTGGGGATGCAGATCTGAATTCGGGGCCCTTTGCCCATTTAGAGTCCTTGCAGCTTCGGTGATGTAGAACCACCCGATTGCCACCCTTTGATGGTTTCCATGATGGCGCCCTCGAGCCATGTGGCGTTGGGCATCTTGCCCACCATGGCGCCTCCGCACTCCGCCTTGGCCACCCACTACCTTCCGGCTTGACATTGAAGGTTTCAGCCATAAGCCAAAGTGGGGTGTGATGCGGAGGCCTACCGCACCTGCTTGATAAAAGATGAGATGATGAGGATGAAATTCGGGGCCGAGATCATTGTAAATCCGAGGCCGTAGTAGAACATGAGCCCACAGACAAATGGGTGGGTAGGAAGCCCGATCCATTGAGAGGAAATGGGGAAGAATACCACCCCTCATGGGGCACAGGTGGGGACGGCTGCCCCTCATGCTGGGCCGTGCGCAATAATGGTTGTGCGGTGAGAGTCTGGACTAGGGGTGTCGGGACAGCGGGACTATCATCGTCGCCCGGACTCCAAGACTCTGAATATACAAGATTGAAGACTCCGTCCCGTGTCAGGATGGGACTTTCCTTGGCGTGGAAGGCAAGCTTGTGTCTGGATATGTAGATCTCCTACCATTGTAACCGACTACTGTGTAACCCTAGCCTCCTCGGTGTCTATATAAACGGAGGGCTTTAGTCCGTGGGACAGAACATACATGACAACAATCATACCATAGGCTAGCTTTATGGTTTAGCCTCCTTGATCTCGTGGTAGATCCACTCTTGTACTACCCATATCATCAATATTAATCAAGCGGGGCGTAGGGTTTTACCTCCATCGAGAGGGCCGAACTGGGTAAACTGTCGTGTCCCTCGTCTCTGTTACCATCCGCCTAGGCGCTGATTCGGGACCCCCTACCGAGATCCACGGTTTGACACCGACATTGGTGCTTTCATTTAGAGTTCCTGCGTAGCCGTCTGTAGCCAAACTGATGGCATTTACACTTGCGGCGCAGTCGGTGAGACTTTTCTCCCGGGAAAGATCTTCGTATTAACCGCTTGCTGCGGGCTAATTAAGCTTGGCCATCGGAGCGAGATCGAAAGCCCGCCACGGCGTCGGTCAGATTGATCTAAACTTCACGGCGATGTCGCGGAGACTTGATCTTGACGGACTCGAGCCTGACCAGCGTGCCGCCTTTGTGGCGATGGGCATGATCTAGCTCTGCCTTGAAGCTTGATGCCTTGGTGGCCCGCACAAATTCGCTTGGCCTTTAGTCGGGCCGATCGCCAGATCGAGGATCGGTGGATGGACACCACCTCGGGGCTTCAACTTCCATGGCGATGGGCTGAACACCAATCTTGTCCCCTGCAAAACTTCGTGATTTGGTAGCGGGACTCCTTGCGGACTCGAACCTCCCGCCTACCAATCGATTCGGATTGGCGCGGTCATAAATTCACCGCCGCGGACATCTTCAACACTCGCCCTTTGGCGACATCCTAAATTCACTAAAGCATCTCGTTATTGGGAGAGTCTGGCGGACTATGGCGGGGCGGTCGAGGATCTGGATGTGAAGAAATTGAGCCACCCACCACCCACTTTGTAGCCACTATCGGCGATCTAATGGCATGCTAGACTACGGCTCGAAGACATCGGCGGTATAGGCAGCGATGCGGAGCGAATAAGCAGCGCCTATAGGGCATGGGAGGACCACCTCGTCATATGACATATACATGGTGGATACCCCAAAGAGAGGATACGAGGACCAGCGGGCCACGGCGAGAAGAATAACCCGCCGATAAACAACCAAGCAGCGGCGCGAGCGCGCCCTAAGTCCCGCCTCGACAACAACAACGCTCCTAAGGACCCACTTAATACAGCAGGGCACAAAAGTGGAAGACGAACATGCGGATAAGCAACCCGTCCGAAGCGGGCGAGTTGGATAATCGATCCGAGCCCGGCAGCAGCAGCGGTTCGAGACGATCGCCGCGCGGACACACCGGAAGGTAAAAACCGGGAAAAGACTTCGTCACCTTGCAAGAAGCTTGAAGAAGGAAAGAAGAAGCTCAAAACAGCGGAGGACACACTCGGAATGAGGTGGAGCAAAGTACTCAAAACCCGCGGATAAATCGGCAATAGCCACCAATCAAAAAACTACGAAGCGCAAGCTACTACGAGAATTCGGCGAGGAGGCCATAGAGCCCCCACAGTCAAAAAATAAAGAGGCCGCTGGTGGGTAGACAGCCGGATGATAGGCCAAATTCTGAAAGCGGCGCCGCATAAACCAACCAATGAACCCGGAAGGCGGATGGCGGCCAGTCCATCTCTGGGCCAAGAAGAAGGCCCTGAGAAGCAAGACAACCACGTCAAGTGTCAGAAGATAGCGGCACACCCAAATATAGAGGCGCCGCACACCTATATGTTTCACCAATGAAGTCTTTGGACCATGAATTCCCAGCGAGATTTAAACCCATAAACATAGAGGCCTACGATGGAACAACAGACCACGGAGTGGATGAAGATTATATACTACATATACACATGGCGGAGGAGATGATCTCCATGCCATAAAATACCTACCCTCAAGCTCAAAGGGCCAGCCCGTCATTGGCTTAAAAGCCTCCCGAGAAAACACTATTAGAAGTTGGGAAGAGCTCGAGGGCGTTTAGAGAAAATTTTCAAGGGACTTATGTCCGCCCTCAGGACCTTGAGATGATCTAAGTCATATAACTCAACAGCACGGAGAGTCGGTAGCGGAAGTGCAGAACAGGTTTCTCACCAAAAAGAACCAAATAGTCATTGTCCAGGACTTGAAGCCTTAGCAGCTTTTAAACACAATGTCAGAGGCGAATGGCTTGCCGAGCACCTCGGCCAAGAGAAACCAAGGACAATGTCACGCTAACAAGCCTCATGACCATACGTGCGGGAGAGGATAGCAGCTAGCAAGATGCGACACCGATGACCCAAGTACATCCGAGATAAGAGATGGAAGCGGAAAATCACAGGCGCAAAAAAGCGGCGTCGGAATAAAGAAAAAGCCCAAAAACACGGTAGTCGGCGCGGATTCAAAGCTCGCGGCCAAACAACAAAACACTGCGCCTCTTAAGGATGGCGATGAAACTGTCCAACAAACAAGATTTTGGGTCGGATATGTCAAATCCACAGTACCCCGGAAGGCACGCAAACCACACCCGAGGATTGTTGGATTTTTAAACGATCCGGCCGACTAAGCGCCGAACACGAGGGGCTCGGCCGCGTCAGCGAGCGATAAACCCCACCGGCGAGCACGGAAAACAAAAGACTTTCCCACAAGAGGTCAAGCGATAAATTCACTTCATGTGATAATCACGGAAAAATAGTGCAGCACTTTCTAAAAAGAGCCTCCATGCGGGCCAACCCTACCAGACCATAGAGATTGGATATCAAAACCAATCACTTTCGACCACGGACTATTCTAGAAGCGTTAAGAAATGCGGGACGGACTACTTACGATATTGAATCCCATAATCGACGGACTCTGATTTAGTGGAAGCGGTGACTTAAACCTGCTGTATTCAAACACAATCCATAAGATGAGGATAGACCCAACAAATTCGACACAGCCGCACTTCCTTCAAAGGAGTGGCGCAGGGCCCTTATGCCAAGTGCAGAGCTCCCTATTACTAGAAGTGCGTGTTCGGTTCACGAACAACTTTGGCCATGAAAAACTAATTTTTCATCGTCCCATTTAAAAGTGGATATCAAGCACTCCTGGGCCGAAAGGCTTTTGTCGCTTCAGCGCCATACCGCATTACGCTCTTACACTCAAGATGCCCGGTCACGTGGCATCATTTGATCGAGGTCACTTAAAGACCCGGACTCGGATAAACAGTCCGGCCCGTGACTAGGGGTTCCCTAACCGCACACCTCTCCTGAGGGGCTGCGGCTACAAACAACACGGAGTTTATACAAACCCGCTTTACTTATTATATTTCTTCTTTTACACATATATTTTTACATACGAATTGTTTTCAAACTAAGCGTTCCTCTCTTTTTGAGATGAACAACATGCATACCGTCCGGGATAACGGCATAGCGGAACCACGGTAGCGGAGCGTGCGGTAAGGGACCGTTGCAAGATTCTTTTGATTAAGACCTGCGTAAACCTTTTTCTTGTCTCTTGTTGTTATTCTCCTTGGTTTCTTCCTATAGCAAAGCGGAGCTGGCGTTTTAGCATCGGCGCGTCGAAGACCATGCCGTACACGGACACTAGGGGCTTAGGGCATTGTTACGCCATTATTATAAAGACCGAACACCTTAGGGGTGTTGGCGTCTCGAGATTAGGCATTATATGCATCAGCTCCGAATCATGTCTTTGGTCGAAATGTTGGGTTTGCGGCTCTGTGTTTTGCTGCCTTATGTTCCGTATCATATTCTATAGCGGCACGGAGAACTCTGCGATTGTGCCCAGTTAATTTGGCGAGCACCTCGATGAAAAGCAGCCGGTGAGAGTCTGGACTAGGGGTGTCGGACAGCGGACTATCAATATCCGCCGGACTCCCGGACTACGAATAGAAGATTGAAGACTCCGGCTCGTGTCAGGAAGGTACTCCTTAGCGTGGAAGGCAAGCTTGTCTACGGATATGTAGATTTCCTACCATTGTAACCGACTGCTGTGTAACCCTAGCCTCTCCGGTGTCTATATAAACCCGGAGGGCCTTAATCCATAGGGCGAACATTACATCTCAACAATCATACCATAGGCTAGCTTCTAGGGTTTAGCCTCCTTGATCTAAAGTGGTAGATCCACTCTTGTACTACCCGTATCATCAATATTAATCAAGCGGGGCGTAGGGTTTTACCTACGCCAGCGGGGCCCGAACACAGGTAAAAACATTGTGTCCCTCGTCTTTTGTTACCATCCGCCTAGGCCTACCGATTCGGGACCCCCTACACGAGATCCGCGGTTTGACACCGACATTGGTGCTTTCATTGAGAGTTCCTGCGTGGCCGTGCGCCCGATAGGCTCGATGGCATCTTCAACCATCAACGCTGTCGGTGAGACTTTTCTCCCGGACCGATCTTAAATGTTCAATGACCGCCTTTGCGGGCAATTCTCTTAGCCATCTGGAAGCGGATCGAAAGCCTCGCCCCACGGCGTCGAGTCAGATTCGGAACTTGAACTTCCACGGCCGATGACGCGGAGACTTGATCTTGGCGGGCTCGAGCCACGATAGCGCCGCCTTGTGATGATGGGCATGATTTAGCTCTGCCGCCCGGACGGTGCTGGAGGCCCTTTTCGGATCCGCTCCGGCCACTAGCGGAGCCAATTCCCCATGTCAGTCGGTGGATAAGCGCCCGCCGGAATCTACATCAGCGGCGATGGGCGAATACCAATCTTGTCCCTACTTGAAACTTGTGATCCCGGCGTCGGACTCCTCGCGGACACGAGCCTCCGCGCCGCCAATTCGCCCGGATTAGGCGCGGTTATGGAATTCACCACGGACATCTTCCGGCACTCACCTTTTGGCGATATCCTGAATTCTCTGAAGCATCTCTGCTACTCGGGAGGACCCTGGCGGACCATGGCGAGGCGGTTGGAGATCCGGACAGCGAAGAAATTGAGCCCACCCACCACCCACTTTATAGCCTTTGTCGAAGATTTAGCGGACATGCTAGACTACAACTCCGATGACATCGGCGCTATGGGCGGCGATGCGGAGGCGAACAAGAACCAGCGCCCACGAGGGCTTTGGAAGGCCACCTCGTCAAATGCAGCGTCTACATAGTGGATACCCCAAAAGAAGGGGATGGCGAAAAGCAGCGGAGGAAGATTCTCTAAAAGCAACCCAAGCGCCCGGCGTCGCGGCGCGCTCTAAATCCGCCACAACAAGAATGGAGCTGCGGCACGGAGACAATAACACTCCGGAGAGTGCGAAGGCGATCCCCTCTGCAAGACTCAGTTGCAGGAGGGCCAGCGAAACAAGCCCTCACTGCAGAGGCGGCGGGCGAAGGTTGAGGATGATAACTACATGCCTCCCTCGAAGGCAAGCAAGCCTCAACGATGATGGTCGTCATGCAGGATCCGTCGAACAAGAGCGCTTGGCGCGGGCTCATGCCCGACAAACAGCCTAAAGAAAAGCAGCAGGCTCAAGCTGATCAAGATCTGCTAAGCGATCGATGGGTGAGGTCCTCGCGACGAAGTATAAACTCGAACTCCCCTCCAAAAGCTACCCAAGGCATAAGCTGCTCCCCGATTAGAGAGGAAGCATACATACCTTCATCACCAGCATGCGACATGGCTGACCGACCACCCGTGGTCGCGATGAGAAAAACATTAGGCCCGGCGAAAACCGTACCCGACGCCGATCCGAAATGCAAGCCAAAAGACGGCAACGCCGGACTTGCGAGACATATTGGAGGACAAAGCAAGACAATCAGATCCATCTATGGATCGCGTTAGGCGCCCGACCCTAGCGAATACCGTCGCGCCCGGACATAGCGCGGCGGGCCGAACATAGCGAGACAGCGCTCCTTGAGCTGCGTCGCGATATTGCTCAATATAGAGCGCGCACACCCGTTATGCTTCAGCAGCGAAGTAATGGATCATCGGATCCCGAAGAGTTCAAACCCGTAAACGCCGAATCTTATGATGGTACCAACAGACCCAGCGGTGTGGATCGAAGATTATCTTCTCCACATCCATATGGCCAGCGGCGGCGATCTCCGCCATCAAATATCTCCTCAAGCTTAAAGAGACCAGCTCGGCATTGGCTTAACAGCCTGCCCGCGAGTCGATTGGGTGTTGGGAAGACACGGAGCCGCATTCCTTGATAACTTCCAAGGTACATATGTGCGACCACAGACGCCCGATGACCTAAACCACATTATTCAGACTAGGCGAATCGGCGGATAATTGCGGACCACGGTTCTTGATGAAGAAAAATCAAATCGTCGTGTTGTCCGGGATCACGGAGGCCCTTGCAGCCTTCAAACATAACATCGGAACGAATGGCTAGCCGGCACAGGGCGAAGCCGAAATCCGCAGCCCTCACGCCGTTAATGACCGCTTTTGTGCGGGAGAGGACAGCTAGCTAGCAGCGACAACAATCTCCTTAAAAATTCGGCGATCCGGACACTAAGGACAACCATGGCAGGTCGCGTCGAATCAAAACAAGCGCGCGTGCTGGCGATGACAAAGAAGGATCTGGCGGTCAGCGCGGATTAAAGGGCTCAAAACCGGTCAGCGGAAGAAGCCATTTAAAGAACAACTCGGGTCGACGTCTGGACGAATACTCGACGCTCATGCGGATACATGGCACCCCGAAAAACAATAATCACACCAATAAGGATTGTTGGGTGTTCAAGCGAGCCGGCAAGTTAATTGCGAACACAATGACAAGGGGCTAAATAAGCGGCGGCGAGGAAGAAACCGGCCGCCCGAGCGATAGAGGATAGAAGGTTTCCCCCACAAGTCTGCGGACGATGAATATGATTCGCATAACCCATATACCCAAGAGGAGAGGAAGCGCGCTTTACGGGGCGTCTATGCGATGGAGCGATCGCCCAGTTCAATCCATGGTCCTCTGTCCGATCACTTTTGATCGGCGAGACCATCCGACCAGCATACGCCATGGCGGATTCGCGCGTGGTCTTAGACCCAATCGTCGATGGATTTCACCTCACAAGAGTCGATGGGCCGGCGGCGGCAACTTTGAACCTGCTTTATCGGGACACGATGCACAAAATAGGCATAGACCCATCTAGGATTAAACCTACTAAAACAACAGATTAAAGGTGTCATCGGGGTAAAGCCAACTATCTGACTCGGTCACTGCTGGAAGTGGTCTTGGATCCCGGATAATTTCGAAGCGAAGAGTTAATCTTGATATAGTCCCGTTCGTGGCGGCTATCATGCCACCTTTCCGGACGAACGCGTTGCCAAATTCAGCGGTACCGCATTATGCATACCTAAAACTCAAGATGCGGGGCCCTCGTGGAGTCATTACGGTCAATAGAATCAGGCGCGCCCCTCGAGACGGAGGAACATCTGGCGACTCTCGCGGCGAAATCTGAGCAGCCTTCTCGGCAATTCTCTAGTCGGCAAATAAAGGCGGATACATTAAAAGCGCCCGAACAACACCAGCCAAGACCACTGGCGCGATCGAGCCTGCAGCGTAGCAATGTGGCTAACCCCGCTAGCGCGCAGTCACTATAATAACACTCCGGCGTACATCATTCGCCTTGGAGATACCATAGGCGCGAGGGAGGGCTTAACCTGAGGACCAAAGTGCGGCTCGACCACACAAGGGCTCATCGATCGCCCCCCCTTGGCTTTGTTTTTATCTTTTCTTCTTTTGCATACCACGGGACTCCATTAACGGAAGCCATCCGGCGGCGAACTTCGCGAACTCCGATCTGTGATCGGGGATTAAAGAAGGCGCTGACGAACACTCAGGTGGTCTCCGTTCACGAGCATTAAATTCGATTACATACACCAAGTCTGCGGCTTATCACGGAGGGACATGTTAATTTAGTCCGAATCCCTTGCTTACGCACTATTTGTATCGATCCGCTTTATTAGCGGACCTTCTTTCATAAATAACGCAGCACTTCCTTTTGCAAGTACATTACCTTTTCATTGCAATTGCGTTATCTTTTACATATGTTCATTATATGACATCTTGCACCCGTATACTTTAGTGCGGCCCGAATACACGAGGGCTTGTTCCCCATATTATGGTGTGATTAAGTCGAACACTTTCACAAGTCGGCACCCGAACTTATAGCATTATATGAATCAGCTCGAATCATGTCTTGGGTCAATAGTTGGGTTTGCGGCTCCCATGTTTTGGTACCTTACGTTCCGTTCCGTCGGCTAAGTATGGGAGAACCACTAGCGATGCGCCCGGTTGAGCCAGGTTAACGCCTCGATGGAGAAAGCTAAAACGGCGGCATGATAAAGAGAGAGGCTGATGCAGCTGTTCGAAGGTTCTTCGGGTCCTTAAAGGCTCATGCGGCAGTAGTTCGGATGATGTCAAGCGAAGGCGTGGATAAGCGCCGGTTGACCTTCGAATACCGGGGCTTCGCGAAATTAAAATTATAGAATTCTATGGCTAAGTGAGAGTGTTCAAGCTTTATAAGTCCGATCGCCTTGTTCGTGTTGGCGCCTCCTAGATGGACCCAATAATGGGAATAAGAGTGCTCAAGTTTATCACGAACACCCCGGCCTTTGCCACAGGGGAAGCTGAAATAACGACTTGCCATCTCTGATTTTACAAGCGGCCGCCTGAAGGTAATATTTTAAATTCAACAAGCGTTGCTCATGGCGCATATAAGCGAAGTTTTCAGCGCATAGGATAAATATCTGGCGAGTTTACTCAAGAATTACATCTCGGGGCACTCATACGCAATATCGCGAGGCCCCTTGAGGACAACTTTATAATATCGCTCGGCGTGCGATGCTCCTTGCTGGCGGATCCGTGAAGCTTCTCGCATCGGTTGCCCATTGCACCTTTATGCGGGCAAGGGCGGCAAGCACCTTCAATCTGGCGCTTGATCACATCCAGCTGAGGCACGCGTCCACCAACCGCCGCGCACTAGGCCAAAGTGGCTGCCGGGCATGGCTGTATCGAAGCCATAGCCGGACTATGAGGCCTTCATGGCCTCCTCGGCTACCTGTGGAATTCGACCATTGGCAATTTGGTACGCTTAAAGCACCGGATGGCGGTCTCGATATCTTGAGACGAGAGACCTTCGATCGAGCTCCTCCTCGCCACGATAAGCGGCGGCATCGGGCGCGCACTATCGTGAGATCTGCAAGCATACAGAGCTCGAATTCGGGTAAGTATCCGGTAATTTACATTAGCGTGCTGCTTCTGCATGAAAAAGGCCTTACCGCCGCTATCTTCTTTATGTCCTCTACCTCATGAAGGGCCTTACGGGCCTCGGCCTTGTGATTTGGGCACTTCGAGAGAGCGAGGCAAGCTCGGACTCTCGAGTCTTGGAGTCACGCTCCAAACTCTCATGTTTTCCCATGAGAGCCACTTGCTTTCTCGCTCAGCCCGTTCGTTGCCGCATTACGTTGGCCACGGACCACGGCATCCATCGGGCTGCCACCTCCTTAGTGGCCCCTGCAATACATATATTATCCTTATTAATTTTGTTTGCAACAAAACCTTTTACGTAAGGTACTCATTTTTCGATTGGTGTTATTCACCTTCTTTCTCCTTGAGCTGCCTTTTGGCATGGCGAGCTCTTGCGCCCGACCGCTCAAGGTCTTTATTCGATGCCTCGACCTCCGCCGTTAATGCGGCGGTCAACAACTGCAACTGCAAACCCATATTGACATATTTTAGAAACCCTGCGTATATCTTGTTAAGATCCTTAGTAAACTTTTCTTTCCGAACACGGACTAAGCATCGAGAAACTCTTGTCTATGCGGTATTATATTACTTAATTTTAAACTTCTTACCTCAAAGCCTATTAGAAGGCTGGCAGGCTTGGTCAGCCCGCCCTTGGCGGCTGGACCTTCTCAATCACCGCACTCATGAGAGTGCGGTGCTCTCTCGATGGAGGTGCCTTTGGCGCCTCCGGCTGATTATCCGGTGCCTCGGTTGGGCCGGAGGCGCCCGGCGTCACGGTCCTACCCTTCTTTCGAGGGGGCTGCTTGCCGGACTCTGGAACTGCTACGGGTTCCGGAGTAGAGTCCGGCACAAAGTCCGGGGGGCCGCCTGACGGCGTCCCCGGAGCCTCCTCCTGGCGTGTCCCCTATGGGATTCGCCTCGCCGTCCTCGGAGCGTGGGGTAAGCGTCGGGATGGAATTTACATCCGATGGCATGCGACCGCTCATCGAGTCGGGAAGGTCGTCAGCGGCGGACTAAAGGACAATGCGGCATTAGAAGGGCGCTACATAACATACCATATCGGCATACAAATGATCCGGATACTTACGATCTGCGGGACCTTCCGGGCCCTTGAGCCACTCATCTCCTCACCAGCGTCGATGTTGGCGAAACTGTCCGGGGGGATAGTTCTCCCCCTCTTGGACCCTTCGGCCGCCCCGGTTGGGGAGGCCTTCCTCTTCCTCTCTCCCTCCTCCGGGAGAGAGTACTCCTCCTCCTCCTCCTCGTCTTGGGGAGAGAGTCCTCGTCGTCGTCGTCGGGCCTTTGATTCTTGAGGAACTCTTTGAGTCCCGTGCCTGCTCTTGGCCTTCTTCTCGACACGTGCGGTGCGGAACCAACAACTCGCTAAGCGGGCATCCATGGTTCTTCGGCATGGGAGCCGGGCTGATGAGCAGGTGGGCCTTCTCCATCGAGTCTGTCGAAGGAAGAGGCAGATTAAAAACCTCACTAGAGTCAATCTAATTACTTCAAGTTTCCGTAATGGGGTGAATCACTTACCTCGTCGGTCAGGCTGCAGGCTGAATCATGAGTCTTGATGCGTGGATGCGGGGGCTTGGCGCCCTTGAGCAGCACCCTCGAGGCGCCGTGCGTTGTGTCGAAGGCGGCAGCGTCTCGTGCTTTGGGATTAAACTCCAGATTAAATGCCCGTTACGGGCATGGGAGAATCCGCCGGGAGGCATGACTGGACCCGTCGGCGAGGCGGGCCTATTGCTCACCGGCTTCTTAATGCGGGCTCGAAGTCCCGTCACCTCCACGGATCACCCACTGCAGGCCTTCTCTTTCGGGAGGTGAGCTGCGTGGGATTCAGATCTGAATCGGGGCGCCGCCCCTGTGGGCTTGCAGCGGCTCGGTGATGTCAGAACCACCCGGTGCCACCCCTTGGCGGAGTCGAAGGTCCCTTCTAGCCAAGGGGCGTTGGGCGGCTGCCCAACATGGCGCCTCCGCATTCGCTTGCGTCCCTTCACAACGCCGGCAGCGTTGAAAGTCTTGAGCCACGGGCGAAGTGGGGCGGATGCGGAAGAAGGACTGCACCACGACGATAGCGCCGAGATGTTGAGGGCGAGTTGTGGCAGATCGTGGAAATCTAGGCCATAGTAAAACATGATCCCTGGACAAATGGATGGGCGGAAAGCCCGGTCCATGCGGAGGAAGTGGGGAAGGAAGGCGACCCTCTCATGGGGCCTGGGGGTAGGGATGAGCTGCCCGTCGTCGGGCGACCGATCGCGTGATATCATTTGGAAAGGTATCCGGCGTCGCGCGGCTGGTGATGTCCTCCTCCTTAGCGGTGGAGGCCAACCATTGCCTCCCCTCCGGACATATTCGGAGAAGGTCCGAGTGAGATCTTGTGAGCTTAGGCGTTGGAGCTTGAGTTAGCGAGGATGAATGAGCAAAGGAGGAAGAAAGGCGTGGGTGAGAAGGTAAATCCTTATCCCTTATATATAGGCGGACAAAACTATCGTCCCTCCGGCACTGGTAAAACTCGCTTATCTCCCCAGCGCCATCATCAATGTACGGTTGGGTTACCCACGCTGCGTATTGATGAGAATCCGGAATAAGGGAACACGATCTACTGCCTTGACGGGGCGTGCCAAGAAACCGCAACCGCTAAACATCTTTGGCGGAATAATAAAAAAGCGATTCAAACAAGGGCTTGGCTGCGGTGTGATGTCACGCCGCCAAAATACGTCGATGATTGAGCTAAGTGTATATTTTATTCTCTCTATGGTGGAGTGTGGAATTTATTTTGCGAGCGGACACTATCTGGTGTTCATTATCTTGAATTATTCAAGGAGGAACCGCCTTGCAATGCAGGCAACATTATGCACACGGACTTATCGTCATTGAAGACTGGTTCGAGGACTCTTGAGGAGTCTGGACTAGGGGTGTCGGACAACGGACTATCAATATCCGCGGACTCCGGACTACGAAGATAGAAGATTGAAGACTCGGCTCGTGTCCAGGAAGGTACTTTCCTTGGCGTGGAAGGCAAGCTTGTATCTGGATATGTAGATTTCCTACCATTGTAACCGACTACTTGTGTAACCCTAGCCTCTCCGGTGTCTATATAAAACGGAGGGCCTTAGTCCGTGGGGCGAACATTATCTCAACAATCATACCATAGGCTAGCTTCTGGGTTTAGCCTCCTTGATCTCGTGGTAGATCCACTCTTGTACTACCCATATCATCAATATTAATCAAGCATGGCGTGGGTTTTACCTCCATCGAGAGGGCGAACACAGGTAAAACATTGTGTCCCTCGTCTCTTGTTACCATCGCCTAGGCATGCGATTAAGGAACCCCTACCGAGATCCGCGGTTTGACACCGACCTTGTTATGTCATGATATAGCGAGACTGGGTCGACCACTCGATCGACCATCGGAATGTTTAGAATTCCCGCTTTGTGAAGGACCGTTTCGAGGTTAGGCACACAGCGCCCGAACTCGGAGAATCACGGTGCCCCAAGGGCTATATCATAGCCCACCCTCGAACTCAGCAGCTAAGTGAAAGTAATAAAGCATTATAGTCCGCATTGCCTCGTTTGCTCGCTACCTCCTCCTTAACAGGACCGAGGCGTCGGATTAAGTGTGGCAGCGCTATTTTTGCGAACACCCGCTTTGCTTGTGCGTGGGGGCTGAAGCGAAGCTGCTATCTTCGGGTTATACAAATGTATCGTAAGCGGACGCATAGGAGAAGTTTTACTACTTGGGGCGCCCAAGTATAAAAAGCGATTATAAGCGTAATCATCGTTTTACAAGCTAAAGCGTTCATTTGAACGTGACATTTTTGAGCACTGCGACTCTATTACCTGGCGCCACGCATAACTTCCCGAAATAGTGCTCGGCGGGGAACGGCTTTCATCGAGACCTGGCGGCAACAGCGGTGGCATCCATCTCCGTCAATGCGCCTTCACACGGGCAAGAGCCATCCGCGCGCCCTCGTCGCGAGCCAACGCTTCATCTCCTTGATATCGGCACCGCTCAAGGAATTGCTGCGATAAGAAGTAGCTCGTCGCCTTGGGCCTCTACGGCGGACATGAGCCACGATGTCGGTCATGGCAAGTCCGGACAACCTATTTAGCTCGGCCCATTGTTGATCGGTCGATCAGCGGAAGTAAGCGATCTGAACTATGGAATTGAGACCAAAATAGCTCTTCGAGTCTTGTGATCCCACGGCTCGGAAGTGCTTAGCGGCATCGGCCGCACTTGCCGCTAAGTCCATATCACGGATCCTCCGGACTCCTGGTAGCCAAATTGAGCATACTTTTGGTCCATAAACCGGCGGCCTTGCAGAAAAAGCTTGCCAGCCACGATATCTCCGACTGGCGCAGCTCCTCCTTCATAGCCGCATTGAAGCGGGCATCCTTGGCCTCGGCGGTGGCCTTCCTCGGTCTTCCGCTCCGATAAGCACTCCTTTTCAAGAAACCTCATTAGCGATCGGCGGCATCTTTTAATTTCACGGCCAATTGGCCATCTCTTCCTGGCAAGCGGTAATGCAGCCTTTACCGACTTTCAACTCCTCGGCGCGCCCTCGGTGGCAGCGTCACTCCTCCGGGCTTGCTCCTTAGCTTGAACAAGTTCGGCCGAAAACTCTCCACAGCAGCAACACCGTCGTATCCACGGCATATAATTTAACGAGAGGAGGGCTTTGACCCCCTTAATAAAAGCAGACTGCGGAGAACTCATTTACCTTGCGACTCATCAAGTCGCGCGGTTGACAAGTCACGATGTCGCATCTGCCCTTGCGTCAAGTTGCCGCATTAACTGGAAACTCCACTAGTCCAGCTAGCCCTTGGACTATCCGCCACCTGCATAGGAGCAGCGACATTCATTACTTGCGATTTTGATCCTCGGCGCAGCGGTCATTTTCGACAACCTCACTAAGTCTCGGGGCTACTATCTATCTGGGAGCACTTTTATGTGCAAAGCTGTCAAAAAAAAGGTGTGTCATTCTCGCGTACCTCAAACCCGCCCGACAAACTTCGTAGCGGCATTGCGCCAATCCGCTCTCGGCGGACAAAATCCTTCAATCACCATACGCATCAAAGCACGGTGTCTTGAGATGGGCGCCCTCTCAAGCAGATTCTTGATTCTCGGCGGATACTAGTAAGCGCCCGAACTCTCCGGCCCCTCCGGACTCGGGGATACCCTCCGTGGCGATACTTGAGCTAAATCGCCTTATCTGGCGGCGTATGACGAAGCGTTCGCTCTCCATCATCTCGAAAGAAAGGTCCCGAAGGCGAACTCATCGAGAAGGTTGCAAATCCGAACTGCAAGACAAAAATTTGATTTACCCACAAAAGCACAAATGGAGGTATTTTCTTACTAATGAACTCCCTTTTTCATACTCACGGCTCGTTGGAGGCTGATCCTTTGGCAATGATTATCGTCCGGATTCTCCCGGGCCGGACCCTCGGTGAAGATCTCTTCCCCGTTTAGGGGCTTTAGCCCTGGATCTTGGGCGGTCCTCTCTCCCCCTGGAAGGAGGATTTTTGATTCCCCCTCTCCAGGGCGCCCATTAGGAGCTGAAATAATACTCCTCTATCTTCCCCATCGCTCCCTTCTATAGGCGCGACCTCCAACTGTTCCCGGCCAGCCGGGCTCCGGTCACGGTCTCTGGGAGGAGCTGGACACCTTATCAGCCTCGTCGCGCTACCCCTCCTGTGAAGAGTAATGTCGTCCGAGGCGAACTCTAGAAAAGTAGATAAGCAGAGCGTCCAGACTACGAGCTATTTACACGAGTATCCAGGCGATTGCGGCTTAGGCCTGCGTCCTCGGCCAATTCGGACCGCCACTTGCGGTCAGAAGAACAACTGTACATCTCCTCGGGTGTCGCACCCATGAAGTGTTGGAGAACTTCGAGGTCCCTCGGATGAACTCCATAGGCGGAGAGGGCGGCGTTTGCGAGGCGAAGAGCGCTGATTAGCATAACACTGCATCACCCACGACGAGCACGACCTCCCTCGCTGGAGGTCTCGAATCCGACCCATCAGTGAGGCACGTCTTGAATGACCCCCAATTGAGCCCTTGGTTGACCCGACATCGGTCGGCATGGAGAGTCCCAAAGCGGAATGAAAGCGGCTTTTTGCTTGCTGCCCGCCGGGCGGTGATATAGAACCACTCCTGCTGCCCGCAGTCAGAGTTCCTCTTGGAAGGAACCTTGAACCCGCAGGGGCATCGGCCCTTGCTTATAGCCGCCCGCGCCTCCGCTTGCAGCTCCCGATCATCTTGGCTCCACATTGAAGGTTTTCAGCCACGGGCGAAGTGGGGAGTCGCGGAGGAAAGGCATGACGATAATGAATCTTGAGGAGATATGGAGGATGGACTCGAGCCGTCGTGAAAATCCAGCCCGTAGTAGAACATGAGCCCTCTCACGAAGGAATCCGTCGGGAAACCTAAACCCAGCGGAGGTGGGATCTGAACAAGCGTATTCGCCCGGGCTCGAGGGAGGCACGGCCTGCCTTTGCGGCGAAGCAACTGTCTGAAATCTCGTGGGGCAGGTGCTTGGCCTCCCTAGCAACTGTCGTCCTCCTCCGCAGCGGAGGAGGCATCCACCGACCACTGGAGGTCGGGCCGGGACATGGTTGAGAATCCGAGGCGCTCGAGTGCGAGGCTCACGGGTGTTAGGCGGGGGCGAGAAGGAGATTCGATCACGAGATTGAAGAAAAAAAACGAGCCTTGGTCCTCTTATAAAGGGAAAAATACCAAGAGCCGTCTCGTGACCGTTTGGGATTCACCTTCCGATAGAGGAGAGGCGTGGCGGCAGACGCAGTTGGGTTACCGCGCTGCGTATTGATGAGAATCCCGGAATAAAGGAACACGATCTACTGCTTGCCGATAAGGCGTGCCAAGAAACGCTTAGCTAAGCGTCTTTGAGGTGGAATAGTAAAAAACAATTCAAACAAAGGCTTGGTAGCGGTGTGATGTCATCTTGCTTATATCGTCGATGGAATTGGACTGGTGTACATTTTATTCTCTCTCTACGGTGGAATGTGGAATTTGTTTTGCGAGGCCGGGACACTATCTGGTGTTCATGATCTTCTCTGAATTATTCAAGGGAGAACCCGCCTTGCAATGCCGAACATTATGTAGGACTATCGCAAATCATTGAAGCTTGGTTCGAGGGGCTCTTGAGGAGTCTGGACTAGGGGTGTCCGGACAACCCGACTATCATCGTCCCACGAACTCCAAGACTACGAAGATACAAGATTGAAGACTCTGTCCGTGTCCAGGATGGGACTTTCCTTAGCGTGGAAGGCAAGCTTGCAATCTGGATATATAGATCTCCTACCATTGTAACCGACTTGAAAGTGCAACTAATCCCGGGTGGTTTTGGTAATTAATAACAACATATATATCATTGAACTAATCATTTCTTGAGAATATTTGAAAGTTCATTGATATGGGTATGGCAATATTGATGATGTGGACCCCTCAAAATGCTAAGGAAAACATTGGCAAAAGCTCAAGACTCCATTTTGGTTTAGTGATCCAAGATCACATTGAGTCCATAGGAAAGCCAATACTATTAAAGGGGATGAGGTTATGATGATGATCTGGTTGCTCTAAGTGCTTAGTGATTTATCTCTCAAACTATCAGCAATCTTTCATTCCAACATAAACTCATAAGTAATCTCGGTCCCACCGATTCCAAACTCAGTCTGCGAGATGAACCACCTCAGCCATATAGCCAAACCCTAAGAATCTCGGATTTTCGATTCCAAACTCGGTCATACGAAATTGGTGTTGCCAAGCTTACATGTAACATACGTACTCAAATCGGTGTCACCGAGATGAGAAAGTCGGTCCCACGAGATTGGCAAACCCTAGACTTTGGAAGAATCGGACTAGCAGAGATTGTATTTTCGGTCCCACGAAAATCCCAACGTTCTAAGATTTGAACTTTCGGTCTCACCGAGTTGTCAACCAGTCGGCCGAGATTGGTCAAATGTGTATAGCAGTTGGATTTTGTGTGGAGGCTATAAATACCCTCCACCTCCTCTTCATTAGTGGAAGAGCCATCGAGAAAGAACTACCACTCCTACCTTACATTTACGAGAAAACTACCTACCCTTGTGTTGAGATCAAGTTGCTCCACTCCCACCATATGAAACTTGATTTCTAGCCTTCCCAAGTTGCTTTCCACTCAATCCCTTCCTCCACCACAGCCAAATCGGTGAGGAGAGTTGAGTGTTGGGGAGATATCATTTGAAGCACAAGAGCAAGGAGTTCATCATCACCAACCCCATCTATTACCTTTTGGAGGTGGTGCCTCCTAGATTAGTTAGGTGTGGCTTGGGAGCCTCCGTCATGATGTGGAGTTGAACCAAGGAGTTTGTAAGGGCAAGGAGATCGCCTACTTCGTGAAGATCTACCCGAGTAAGGCTAGTCCTCCGTGGGCGTAAGCCATGATGGCATAGACAAGGTTGCTTCTTCGTGGACCCTTCGTGGGTGGAGCCCTCCGTGGACTCATGCAGCCGTTACCCTCCGTGGGTTGAAGTCTCCATCAGCGTGGATTGGCGATAGCACCACCTATCGGAACCACGAGAAAAATCTCCGTGTCTCCAACTTGCGTTTGCTCTTCTCCACCTCTCATTTACTATCGTGCAATTTACTTTCCGCTGCCACAACTCTAGAATTGCATGTGTAGGGTGATACTTGACTTGGTTATCATTGTGAACTTGCTAAGAATCTACTCCAATCAAAGGCAAAAATTTTAAGTTGTCAAGTAGTCTAATCACCCCCCTCTAGACATACTTCGATCCTACAAGTGGTATCGAGCTTTGGTCTCCATTGGATTGGTTTCCATTGCATTGGACTCCATAAGCTTGGTTTCACAACCTAGGAGAGTATGGCGTCTAGTGAGGTAATTTCCGTAGAGGTCCTTACTTTGATGGTTCAAACTTTGCTAGTTGGAAGCATAAAATGAAAATGCATATTCTTGGACATAACCACGCATGGGGCATTATTTGTGTTGGCTTGCAAGGTGAGTTCTTGAAGAAGGAAAAGTTCGGATCGCGAAGCTCTGCGGATGAGTTGCGGATGTTCTGAGAACAATGCTCAAGCTTGTGACATTCTCTTCAATGCTTTGTGTCGAGGAGTTCAACAAGATCAGCCGTCTTGAGAATGCAAAGAGATTTGGGATACTTTGGTGAAATGCGAAGGTGCCGAGTCCGTGAAGGAATCAAAGCTAGATGTTCTTCAAGGTCGACTTGACAAGTTCAAGATGAAGGAAGGTGAAGAATTAGCTGAAATGTACTCTAGGCTTGCTCTCATCACCAATGAGATGGCAGGCTTAGGAAGCGAAGAAATGACCGACCGATTCATCATCAAGAAGATTCTCGAGCTTTGGATGGAAAGTATGACACCGTGTGCACTTTGATCCAAATGATGCCAAACTACAAAGATCTCAAGCCTACGAAGTCATTGGAAGGATTGTTGCTCATGAGATGACACTTAAAGATAAGGAAGAGCTTCACAACAAGTCAAGTGGTGCTTACAAAGCTGCAGTTGAAGCTCCCACATCCTCAAGTGACAAGCTAGTTTCCAATGAAGAGATAAGCCTAATGGTGAAGAACTTCAACAAATTCTACAAGAGTAGAAGCAAGGAAAGAAGCTCAAAGTCTAGATCATATGATGAAAAGAGATCTTCTAGTCGTGATCGAAGCTGCTACAATTGTGGAAGACCGGACACTACTCAAATGAGTGTTCGACTCCCCACAAGAGAAGAAGAATCTCCAAGAAGAAGAAGCTCAAGAAGAGTCGCCTCGAAAGAGAGAAGGAGTAGAGATGATCGTTATGAGCGAAGATCCTCTCGGAGAAGCAAGGATTCGGAAAGGAAAGACAAGTCATCAAGGAGCTACACAAGAAGAAAACATCAAGCTCATGTTGGTGAATGGGTTTCCGGCTCCGACTCAGACAATCACTCGAAAAGAAGCTATCACTCCAACTCGAATCTGATCAAGATGAAGGTGTTGCGGTCTTGCTCTCGTGTCCTCCAACTCCAACTCCTATGACATATTTGATTCACCAAATGAGGGAATTGGAAGATGCTTCATGGCAAAAGGCCCCAAGGTATCACATCCTGAGTTTATTGACTTTGATAGTGATGAGGATGACTTGCTTGGTGAAGATGAGCTTTTACATGATAAATCTAGTGAGCTTAGTAATGATGAACATGCTAGTAGTCTTTATAGTCGAGAAGAGTCGAATGACAATGCTATGAAGGAGATTGAGCGTCTAACTAAAGAACTAAACACTCTTAAGTTAGCTCATGAAACAACTCAAGAAGATCATAGAGAGCTCCTAAGATCTCATGAGAAGCTACGCTTGAGAAGCTCAATCTAGAGCAAGAACATGAGTTTCTAAAAGCTATCAATGGCGATCTTGAAGAAGAGTTCTTCATATCTTGCCAAGCGACTTCTCTTGTCTAATTTCTTGCCACCTATCAAAACTAAGCATGACAAGCATAAGAAAAATTCTTCATCTAGTAGTAACAATAATCATGCTAAATCAAATGTTGTTACTTCTAGTAATTCTCTTGATTCCACTAACAATGTTTCAAGCCAAGTTTCACTTGAGCAAGAAAATAGTCTATTGAAAGGGATTATAGAAAGGTGTCTACAAGAGTCTTGCGGAAGCAAGAGCTTTGAGAAATTGTTACAAACAAGGAAGACAGGAAGAATCAAGGAATTGGTTTTGAGCGAAAGTTCAGCGCCGAAGGTGTTGAATGGGAAGAAGGTCGATATCACTCCAAAGTTTGTCTCTCAAGAGAGAAGTATGATCCTACTTCTTCCAATGAGGAACAAGCTCAAGATGACCTTCCACCACAAGACCACAAGCTAAAAGGCAAGGACAAGCTTCAAGAGGAGATTGATGCATTCATTGAAGCACCCAAGGCCATGGTCAAGTGGGTTCCCAAGGCAACTTCAAGTTCTACTTGACAAGCTCAACTACTACCCCAAGGATTCCCATCAAGATGATGTGGATCGAAGAAGAAGAACTAGAGAGTTCTTGAGGTGACTCCGCCAATATACTTCACTCACATTCATTTTGGCAAGGACTTGTGCAATCAACTTCCACATCTTGCACTAGTTCATGGAGTCACAAACCCTCATGTTGGTAAGTCAAGGGACAAGGTAATCATTGCTTTCATGGACATCATCTATTGTGTACTTCAATCTATGTCCATGGATATCCTTGTTTGTTCCTTGTGGGACTAACCCATGTAGGTATTGAAAGTGCCGAATCAAAGGATTGCTCCCAACTCTTGATGATCTTCATCAACATTGAGCATCCACATCTTCAACATCTACATGAAGTCTTCAACGACAACCCAAGGTTAGTTTGACCCTTTAAAGGGGTTCTCACATCAAGGGAGCTTTGCTCTAAAGAAATGAGCTAAAGCATCTTCTAATGATGTGAACACATCAATGCTTTATGGAAAAGTGGTAACCCCACTTGTGCTTAAGCGATGAGTATGACCTATGATCAAATGTTCTCATTTGACTCCTAAATCAATATACTCATATATAGATGACCTAGTCATCGCCAAATTGTGTGCTAGTTGTTAGTGTTTTGTTTGTGCATGTTTGACACATATTTCATTTGCTATCTTATTGTGTGAGCATGTTGGATGCATGATTTTATCCATTCGAGGACATCCATTTGTTGCTTTGGTCTTTTGGTTTTCTTTCTTTTTGACCAAATGGATGGACAAGAATGCCTAAGTTCCTCCTAGCTATCTATGCTTTCTTGTCTCAAACTCTATTCATGCTTATATCACAAACTTTGAACAAGACTTTTTGGACGGACCGGTGAGGAGCACTCGGAGCCACCGATCCGTCAAAGCCTAACTTCCAAAACCTTCTAAGTACTTTCGGTCAAACCGATATACTCAAATCGGACGGACCGAAATCACTTGGATTGATCTAGGTTTTCACCTCGGTGAAACCGAGTTTCAAATTCGGCGTGACGAAGTGTATAGCCTGCGATTAACCATCTCGGTCCCACGAGTTTTCAAACTTCGGTCCCACCGACAACCGAAGGTATATATACGAGGACAGCGCGTTGATTACTTCTTCAAGCGCTCGCCCTCAAACCCTTATTTGCCGTCGCCTTGGTCTCGGATCGTCTCCGCCATCGCTTTGTGCGCCCTCGCCCGCGGGTCTCCATCGCCGTCAGCGGTCCTTCTCATCGCGCCGTTGCCGCCGTGGTAAACTCCACCGCATTGGGTGAGTTTCATCCCTCTCGTGCTCAACCGCTGATTCAATGCGATAGGCGTTGTCAAGTTTCTTGCCAAGATTGAAATCTCCTATCCGGCCGTTTAGATCATAGAACAAAATTGAGTGAAAATTTTAGGGTTAGGTTTCCGCGAACACATCTCGGTGTGACCGATTCGACATTCTCGGATGACCGATTTGGCCTCTGGCCATTACCTTTGCACCGGTGAAACCGAGTTGTACCAATCGGTGAACCGAAGTGAAGATTAGTGAAACCCTAGTGGTCTCGGCTAGACCGAAACCCATTTCGGTCCAACGAAAGTGGTGTATGTGAGTGCATTTAGACACTTGGTTTCACGAATTTATAGACTTCGGTCGGACCGACATGTATACTGTGAAAACCTAAAACTAAAGTTTGAACTCATTCTTTTGCAAAATCCTCTGCGGTTTGTGATAACTCTTCTATTACGCCTATACCTATTCTATTCACGGGTTGTCGGTCATATCGATGGAAGTAGCAGTCGAGAACAGTGCGAGATGCGATTGAATTCGAGCAGCTACAAGTCGAAAAAAGCAGTTTTGAGATGATGGAGAAAGCACTCCAAGTGGACTGCTGCGGCTGCTACGAGGCGAGAGGAGAGAATTACGATGAGGAGGATTGAGACTTTGTTGCGAGATGAGGAAATAACTTCTAAGCCAAAAGGCAAGTGGTTGCCAAGGGCTATCAAGAAGCAGTCAAAAAAGGCACCAGCAAGGTGAAGAAATCCTTTGTTGCTGAAGCTCGGCATGGAAGAAACCTCCGGCAAGATCAAGAAAACTTCCAAGAGGAAGAGGCTAGTTCATGAAGAAGGATGATGATGATGATTACGATGAGGAAGCACCTCGGCCTCCTCGAAGCGAAGTTGATGGGAGATGCCATCGAGCGGGAGCACCCACAAAAGCTAAGCCATCAGCTCAAGCAAAGGCAGCCCAAGCCAAACCTCTTTGCCAAGCCAAAAAGCTGTGAGAACATACACCTTGAGAGAAGAAGAAGGACAATGTGCCACTGCGAGAATCGGATGATGAGGCTCATGTTTTGCTCAAGCTCGAGACGAAGCTGCGAGTTCATAATGATGCTCATCCTCGAGCTGAAAATATGAAAGAAAGGAAGGACAAAGGTCTCGAGCTATGGAGGCAAGTTGATCCATATGCCACGGAGAAAGAACAGCGATTGACTCAAGATTCCACACTAGAAGCAACAAGACTTTTATGAGGCAGTGCTCATGGATAAGAAGCCAATTATTCTTGACACGGATATATGGTGGGATTACATCGGCGGTGAAAACACGAGACTACTTCCCACATGTGCATGAAAGCTTCCTTTGCTTGTGGGATTGCGAGTTTGTTGGTCGAAATTTGCTTGGAATGATGAGATGATCATGCGGTTCTATGCCACGCACACTTCTATCGGATGGCGAATTGTATGGATGAGCGAAGGCGCGAGATTCCATTCAATTGTTGAAGAATGGAAGCATTCTGAATGCACGATATCAAGGGATGATGATGTTGATGTCTATGGCATTCGAAGAAAAATCACGAGTCGATGAAGAACATGTACAATGAGGTAAATGAGAAGGATGTTGAGATATGGAAGCTTGGTTGGTCTATTATCTTGAGCAGGTCTCCCAACCACCAACACCATTACGAGGCATACTTTGATGCCTAAGTCGAGGAGACCACCGCATGATAAGAGGTATTCTATCAACATGCTGCACATTCTAGATCGAAGACACCTTTTAAGGTGATGGACACGATAGTTGAGACTATCAAGAGGACAATGACGAGACGAGAAAGAAGTCGTGTGGGTTTGCTCGCATATTGGATGCTCATTAATGCCAAGTTTGCACGGACACCTACATTGGATAGACCCACTTGCCACTTTGCAGCTGAACATGAGGATAATGAAGTTGTGATGGTGAGGATGCTCCACATCTGTAGAAGGACATGCTAAGTCTGAAGCTGCCAAACAAGCTAAAGCTGAGAAGAAGCGGCAGCAAAGCCCAAGGCGTTGAGAACAACTTCTTGAAGCCACTCGGAGAATTGAGCTCGCTGGCCAGCATAGTGCGATCTCGGGAGAGCCTTGAGAGGATAGTTGAAGATAAGTTCCATGCTCACGGGCGTCAAGGTGGTGAAGTGCAGTCACCGTCAACAAGCTTGAGGCGGACATCGAGGAAGCTAAGAGGAAAAGCGAGAACTCATGAGGAGATGGAAGGTGATATGGTCGGGATGACTATGAGCAGCTGCTCCAGTGCCTAAAGCCAGATCATTGCTATTCGATGTCGAGACCCAGGGCTACTACATCGGCACCTCCTACAGCTCCGTCGGTTCGGCACCAGCTCAGTATCCTCCTCCGGCTCCACAGACTTGGCGAAGCTTTGCGCGATGCAGCTATCTCCACTCCATCAGCCTTGAGCAGGAGCCGCGGTGAGTCCAGTGGCGATTAGCTCTATACCTTCGAACTTTTGGTAACTTGTTGCCAAAGGGGAAAGTGTATAGATCATAGGGCTTCGAGAGAGAGTGCTCGTTTTGCTCTTTCGTTTGCGGTTTTCCTTGAGATACTTTTGAGTTCTTTGAGACATTTCGTGTGTTTGATACTCGTTTGCTCTATCTTGATGAGTGCTTGATCATCTTGTGCTTAATGTGTGCTTGATGCTTATCATATTCCATTCATATCTTGTATGATCATTTACTCATGTCTTGGTGATTGGGTGCATGTTATTCATTCTTATCATTTTGTGCGCTCCACCAAGATGTATGTGACATGGAAGAGTAACCCATGATCCTAATCGATTGTGCATTTGCATTCAAGCATAAATCTTAAATAATGCACAAATTTAGGGGAGCTCTTGCTTATCACATACTTCTCAAAGCGACGATGTTATTCATTGATTATATCATTTGTCGAAGCTTTGATCTATATGTTGTCATCAATTACCAAAGGGGAGATTGAAAGTGCAACTAATCCCGGGTGGTTTTGGTAATTAATAACAACATATATATCATTGAACTAATCATTTCTTGAGAATATTTCAGAAAGTTCGATGATATGGGTATGGCAATGGTGATGATGTGGACCCCTCAAAATGCTAAGGAAAACATTGGCAAAAGCTCAAGACTCCATTTTTGGTTTAGTGATCCAAGATCACATTGAGTCCATAGGAAAGCCAATACTATTAAAGGGGATGAGGTTATGATGATGATCTGGTTGCTCTAAGTGCTTAGTGATTTATCTCTCAAACTATCGACAATCTTTCATTCCAACATAAACTCATAAGTAATCTCGGTCCCACGATTCCAAACTCGATCTGCAGAGATGAACCACCTCGACCATATAGCCAAACCCTAAGAATTTGGATTTTCGATTCCAAACTCGGTCATACGAAATTGGTGTTGCCAAGCACGTAACATACGTACTCAAATCGGTGTCACCGAGATGAGAAAATCGGTCCCAAAATTGGCAAACCCTAGACTTTGGAAGAATCGGACTAGCAGAGATTGTATTTTGGTCCCCGAAAATCCCAACGTTCTAAGATTTGAACTTTCGGTCTCACCGAGTTGTCAACCAGATCGGCCGAGATTGGTCAAATGTGTGTAGCAGTTGGATTTTGTGTGGAGGCTATAAATACCCTCCACCTCCTCTTCATTAGTGGAAGAGCCATCGAGAAGAACTACCACTCCTACCTTACATTTACGAGAAGAAAACTACCTACCCTTGTGTTGAGATCAAGTTGCTCCACTCCCACCATATGAAACTTGATTTCTAGCCTTCCCAAGTTGCTTTCCACTCAATCCCTTCCTCCACCACAGCCAAATCGGTGAGGAGAGTTGAGTGTTGGGGAGATATCATTTGAAGCACAAGAGCAAGGAGTTCATCATCACCAACACCATCTATTACCTTTTGGAGGTGGTGCCTCCTAGATTAGTTAGGTGTCACTTGGGAGCCTCCGTCATGATGTGGAGTTGAACCAAGGAGTTTGTAAGGGCAAGGAGATCGCCTACTTCGTGAAGATCTACCCGAGTAAGGCTAGTCCTCCGTGGGCGTAAGCCATGATGGCATAGACAAGGTTGCTTCTTCGTGGACCCTTAGTGGGTGGAGCCCTCCGTGGACTCGCATGGCCGTTACCCTCAGTGGGTTGAAGTCTCCATCAGCGTGGATTGGCGATAGCACCACCTATCGGAACCACGAGAAAAATCTCCGTGTCTCCAACTTGCGTTTGCTCTTCTCCACCTCTCATTTACTATCGTGCAATTTACTTTCGCTGC
>JAHHZJ010000916.1:0-65814 GCA_021437245.1 Aegilops speltoides
GTACCTATGCAAGCATGTTCCTTATTACTTGGTAGACCATGGCAATTTGATAAAAATTCTGTACACCATGGTAGAAACAATCAGTATACTCTTGTTCATAAGGATAAAAATATTACTTTGCTTCCTATGACTCTGAGTCCATTTTGAAAGATGATATTAATAGAGCTAATAAAGCAAAACAGGAGAAAAATAAGAGCAAAAATCAGATTGTGGCAAAAGAATTTGAGCGACAAATGAAGCCTAATAATAAACCATCTAGTGTTGCTACGAAATTAAATTGAAAAGTGCATGTTTACTTGCCACAAAATCTGATATTGATGAGCTAGATTTTAGCAAATCTGTTTGCTATGCTTTTGTGTGCAAAGAGGCATTATTTTCATTAGGGGCGTGCCTTCCTCTTTGCCCCTACTGTCACTAACATTTTGCGAGGAGTTCGCGGCGTCTTTCCACAAGGCGTGCCACGGGATTACCACCTATTAGAGGATTGAGCATCAAATTGACTTAATTCGGTGCATCATTACCAACCGTGCACCATACCGTACCAATCGGAGGAGGCGAAGGAGATTATCGTCAAATCACGAGGAGCTGCTCGACAAAGGTTATATCTGCGAATCCCTTAGTCCTTGTCTGTTCCTATTATTCTAGTGCGAAAAAGGATGGTGCGTCACGTATGTGTGTTGATTGTAGAGGCATCAATAATATTACTATTAGTTATCGTCACCCTATTCCTAGGCTAGATGATATGCTTGATGAATTGAGTGGCTCTACAATATTCTCCAAAGTTGATTTGCGTCTTGGATACCATCAAATTCGTATGAAATTGGGAGATGAATGGAAAACAGCATCTAAAACTAAGTTTGGATTATATGAGTGGTTAGTCATGCCTTTTGGGTTAACTAATGCACCTAGTACTTTCATGAGATTAATGAGCGAAGTTTCGTGCTTTCATTGGACGATTTGTGGTAGTCTATTTTGATGATATCTTGATTTATAGCAAATCTTTGGAAGAACATTTGGAAAATTCGTGCTGTTTTAATGCTCTCGTGATGCCGCGTTTGTTTGGTAACCTTGGGAAGTGCACCTTTTGCACCGACCGAGTATCTTTTCTTGGCTATGTTGTTACTCCACGGGAATTGAAGTTGATAAAGCCAAGATTGAAGCTATTGAGAGTTGGCGCAGCCCAAAGCAGTCACACAAGTGAGGAGTTTCCTTGGCCTCGCTGGTTTCTATAGGCGTTTTGTGAGAGATTTCAGCACCATTGCTGCACCTCTCAATGAGCTTACAAAGAAGGATGTGCCTTTTGTTTGGGGTACCGCATACGGGAAGAAGCCTTCACGGTATTGAAAGATAAGTTGACACATGCTCCTTTACTCCAACTTCTGATTTTAATAAGACTTTTGAGCTTGAATGTGATGCTAGTGGAATTGGATTAGGAGGTGTGTTATTACAAGATAGCAAACCTGTTGCATACTTTTACGAAAAATTGAGTGGGCCTAGTCTGAATTACTCTACTTATGATAAAGAATTATATGCTCTTGTTGGGACTTTAGAAACATGGCAACATTATTTATGGCCCAAAGAATTTGTTATACATTACGATCATGAATCTTTGAAACATATTAAAAGTCAAGCTAAACTGAATCGTAGACATGCTAAATGGGTTGAATTCATTGAGACTTTCCCTTATGTCATTAAACACAAGAAGGGTAAAGAAAATGTTATTGCTGATGCATTGTCTAAATCGCTATACTATGCTTTCACAACTTGACTTCAAAATATTTGGTTTGGAGACCATCAAAGATCAATATGTGCATGATGCTGATTTTAAAGATGTATTGCAGAATTGTAAGAAGGAAGAACATGGAACAAGTTTGTCGTTAATGATGGATTTGTGTTCGTGCTAACAAGCTATGCATTCAGCTAGCTCCGTTAGTCTTTTGTTGTTGCAGGGGCGCATGGAGGAGGACTAATGGGACACTTTGGCGTGAAGAAGGCGGAGGGCGTACTTGCTACACATTTCTTTTGGCCAAAGATGAGGCGGGATGTTGGCGTTTTATTGCTCATTGCACTACATGTCAAAAAGCTAAGTCACGACTCAATCCTCATGGTTTATATATGCCTTTGCTGTACCTAGAGTTCCTTGGGAGGATATATCTATGGACTTTGTTTTAGGTTTACCTAGAACAAAGAAGGGAGGATAACATATTTGTTGTCGTGGATAGATTCTCGAAAATGGCACACTTTATACCATGTCATAAGCGATGATCTTTGTCAATGTTGCTGATTTGTTCTTTCGTGAAATTATTAAACTTGCATGGTGTGCCAAATACTATTGTTTCAGATCGTGATACTAAATTTCTTAGCCACTTTTGGAGATGTTTATGGGCTAAGTTGGGGACTAAACTGCTTTTAGTACTACTTGTCACCCCCAAGCTGATGGAGAAACTGAAGTAGTCAATAGAACATTGTCTACTATGCTTAGGGCTGTTCTAAAGAATAATAAGAAAATGTGGGAGGAATGCTTGCCTCATATTGAATTTGCTTATAATCGTTCATTGCATTCTACTACTAAGATGTGCCCTTTTGAAGTTGTGTATGGTTTCCTACCTCGTGCACCTATTGATTTGTTGCCTCTTCCATCTTGGAGAAGGTTAATTTTGATGCTAAAAACGTGCTGAATTGATTTTAAAAATGCATGAGTTAACTAAGGAAAACATTGGCGCATGAATGCTAAATATAAACTTCTTTGGAGATAAGGGTAGAAAACATGTTGTGTTTGCACTGGAGATCTTGTTTGGTTACATTTGCGTGAGGATAGATTTCTGATTTGCGCAAATCAAAGCTAATGCCACGTCTTTGCTGGTCCCTTTAAGGTGTTGGAGAAAGTAAATGATAATGCATATAAACTTGAGCTGCTGCAGATTTTGGGGTTAGTCCACTTTTAACATTGCAGATTTGAAGCCATATTTGGGTGAGGAAGATGAACTTCCGTCGAGGGCGACTTCATTTCAAGAAGGGAGGATGATGAGGACATCAATACCATTGTTACACCCACAGCCCCTGCTGCTATACATCTTGGACCAATTACTAGAGCTCGCGCGCATCAACTAAATTACCGGTACTTTTGTTTCTTGGTAATGATTCTAATGTTCATGAGAATATGATCTGCCTAAATTGGATACATTTGTTTTGCTTACAAATGAAGGGCCTAGCTTGGAGAAGGATGAACATTGGAGCAAGAACACACATGGAGTTGATGGCATGCATAGGGATCAGAACGGAGTTACAAGTGATGATTTCGGGACTTTGAAGCCACCATAAGGAGTGCATGAAGCCTTGGACGAAATATACAAGATGCCACTTCATAATATTCGTCCATAGGCTATTCTAGGTCTTCGTCACCTTATTATTAGGCCAGGCCCATGTAATTTCGAAATACATTAGTATAGGCTATTTTTAGAGTCCGTATGTGTGGGGAAACAAGAGATAGGGTTAGTTTGGACCCCTCCACCAAGGGCCACGAAATTCACCCCTCTTCCTCCATATATACAGCCCTTAGGGCACCGTTTAGACTTAGGTTTTGTTTAGATTAAAAGTTCGCCATAGCTGCAACCGGCGTGCCGTTTGTGTTCAGCGACCGGACAAAGGCGTCATGAGAACCCCACCTTGATCAATAAAGCTTTCATCTTATATTCGCAATATCCAGTTGCAATCTCGGTTTCTTGCTTGTTCTTCGTTTGCTCGCGAAGCAGACCTTCGTGGTCGGGTTGATCGTGCTCGGCGTGGTCGATAACCTCTCGGAGTTGGTTTAGCGATTGCTAAAGTAGCGGCGTCCTCGCTACGTTCGTAGTCGGATCGTCAAAGTCGACTTCCACCAAAGCGAAATCCACCATCTCATCGAAAGACGGGACACCTTTGCCTCTATCACCGGCACTATACGAGTTGAGCATACGGTCCAAGTATCCGTCAAAATCGGTGCATATGAAGACACTTTGGAGTGTGATGTGGTCCCAATGACCGTTTGCCACCTCCTCCTTGGTCGACCATGGCAATTCGACCGTGGTGTCTACCACAATGGGCGTACAAACCACTATAGCTTCAAGATGAAAGGTAAAGAATATGTCCTCGACCCATGTCTCCTAGTCAAGTGATAGCCGACAAACAAGCCACCAACCAAGAGAGAGAGTGAGAAAGTGAGCCACCAAGCGGTGAGTGAGAGCCACAAGCCAAATTTGGCGCCTCTTAGCCTAGAGAAAAACCTCATACTATTAGCCACCAAACATGAGATGAGAGAAGTGTGTGAGAACCCATGAGTGTGATGCACTTTGTCCTAGTGTGCAAGGATGGAGAACCACAAACTAACACCACTCATGAGCTACCTCTGGTGTTTCAATCTCTTTTTGAGGAACTTCAAGATGTTTTCCCCGATGAGCTACCTCGGGTCTACCTCCTCTGAGGCATTGAGCATCGAATCGACCTCATCCCGGGCGCCACTTCCAAACAAAGCTCCATACCGTGTCAATCCCGAAGAAACCAAGGAGATTCAATGGCAAGTCAACAACTACTCGACAGCGGTCATGTGCGTGAAAGCTTAAGCCCTTGTGCCGTTCCGTTATACTTGTGCCCAAGCCCGATGGAAGTTTCCGCTTGTGCTCCGATTGTAGACCTATAAATGCTATCACCGTGCGCTATAGGCATCCCATTCCTCGCTTAGATGATATGCTTGATGAACTTAGTGGAGCCAACTTTTTCTCAAAAATTGATCTTAAAAGTGGCTATTATCAAATCCGCATTCATGAGGGTGATGAATGGAAAACAGCTTTTAAAACCAAATTTGGCTTATATGAGTGGTTGGTTATGCCTATGGGTTTGTCGGAAGCTCCCGGAACTTTTGTGCGTCTCATGCATCATGTGCTTAGACCTTATATTGGAATCTTTGTTGTGGTTTACTTCGATGATATTCTTGTGTTTAGCAAAACCATGAAAGAGCATCTTGATCATGTTAAACTTGTTTTGCAAACACTTCGAAAGGAAAGTCTTTATGCCAACTTGAAAAAGTGCACTTTTGGCGTTGACAAAGTGGTTTTCTTGGGTTTCGTTGTCTCTTCCGAGGGTGTTCATGTTGATGAAACTAAAATTGAAGCAATTAAAACTTGGCTAACCCACCAATTTGCAACAAGTGCGAAGTTTCCTTGGTCTTGCAGGTTTTTACCGTCGCTTTGTGAAAAACTTTAGCACTATTGCAGCACCTTTGCATGCTTTAAGTAAGAAGAATACTCCTTTTGTTTGGGGAACTTTGCAGTCAACCGCTTTTGATGAGCTCAAGTCTTTGCTTACTCATGCTCCGATTCTTGCTTTGCCCAACTTTGACAAAACTTTTGAGGTCCATTGTGATGCAAGTGGTACCGGAATTGGCGGAGTTTTGATGGAAGAAAAACGAGCCATTGCTTATTTTAGTGAAAAACTCTCCGGTGCTCAACTTAACTATCCCGTATATGACAAGGAATTGTATGCTTTAGTGCGTGTACTACATGTTTGGGAACATTATCTTAGGCCTCATGAGTTTGTCATCCATACCGATCATGAAACGCTTAAGTACTTAAAAGGTCAAACTAAATTGAACAAGCGTCATGCCAAATGGAGTGAATTCATTGAATCTTTTCCATATGTGATCAAGTACATTAAGGGCAAGGAAAATGTAGTTGCCGATGCACTTTCACGCATATGCACGCTTGTCACCCAACTTGAGTTGAATGTTATAGGTTTTGAGCATATCAAAGATTTGTATGCTAGTGATCCATCTTTTGCACCTCATTATGCTAAATGTTTGACGCATACATCTTGGGAACAATATTACCTCAAGGATGGTTATCTTATGAGAGCTAACAAACTATGCATACCGAGTCTTCTCTTCGTTTGCTCCTTTTGCAAGAGGCTCATGGAGGTGGACTCATGGGACATTTTGAGACGCGATAAGACCTTATACGCTCTCCAAGAACTACTTTTGGCCCAAGATGTTTGAGGCGTCTCTCGCTTCACCACCGATGCTCTACATGCATAAAGCTAAGTCAGCTCAATCTCATGGTCTTTACATGCCTCTTCCTATTCCTTATCAACCTTGGGAAGACATTAGCATGGATTTTGTACTTGGTTTGCCTAGAACTCAAAATGGCAAGGATTAAAGTGTTTGTTGTTGTGGACCGATTTTCTAAGATGGCACATTTCATTCCTTGCAACAAGGTGAGCGATGCTTCACATATTGCAAATCTCTTTTGTAGAAATCTCGCGCCTTCATGGAGTACGAAGACAATCGTCTCCGACCGTGGCGTCAAGTTCTTGAGTTACTTTTGGAAGACTCTATCGTAAGCTCGGAATCAAGCTCTTGTTCTCATCCGCATACCATCCTCAAACCGGCCAAGCGGAGGTGACGAACGGACTCTCTCCACTCTACTTGGCGTGTTGATCAAGAAGAACATCAAGGAGTGGGAAGCATGTCTACCCATCGCCGAATCGCCTACAACCGTGCAAGACATTCGACTACCGGCAAGTCTCCCTTGAGGTAATCTCTCGGCTTCAACCCATTGTCCCCATTGGACATTCTACCTCTTCCTCTACAAGACCGCACCAACCTCGGCGCAAGTGCCGTGCAAGCTACATCAAGAAGATGCATGAAGATACAAGACACACCATCGGCGCCAAGTACAGCGACTAACGACCAAGCTCAACATCGACAAGCAACCCATGATCTTCAACATAGGCAATCTCGTGTGGCTACACCTTCCATAAGAAACGCTTCCCCGAGCGCAAGTCCAAACTTCTACCTCGAGCGATGGACCCTTCAAGGTGTTATGCGCTACAACAACAACGCCTACAAGCTCGACATACCAAGCGACAAGTACAGCGTGGCGACACCTTCAACATCAAAGACCTCTCGCCTTTCCATGGTGATGAAGATCTTGATCCGAGTCGGATCCTTTCGAAGGAGGGATATGATGCGGAGCATCCTTCCATCATCCCCATGGACTCTACATCAACACATCCAAACCCACAGGACCTATAACTTCGAGCACGTGCAAGAGCTCTTGAAACGGTGACATCACTCCTCTCACAATTCCCTTTCGATTCACATGGGACATGGTTACTACCTCAAGCGGAAATGCTATGCATGCTTAGGTACCAAGAGTCAACCTAGAAGAAGCTACAGCTCAAGATGGACATCAGAGGCGAGAGGAGGGCTGCGAGTCCGGGGCGGCGGTACTACCGCTCGGCCAAGCGGTACTACCGCTAAGCGAGCCAAGCGGCACTACCGCTCAAGATCCGCCTCGTCCATGAACCCGACAAACTCCGGGGAATCGAGCAGCGCGCCAGGCGGTACTACCGCCCTCCCGGCGGTACTACGCTGAAGCACCTCAAGCGGTACTACCGCCCTCCCGGCAGTACTACATTTGAAGCACCTCAAGCGGTACTACCGCCCATAGGACTAGTACTACCGCCCTACCTGCGTCTGCGTCTGACGTTTGGGCCGAGCCCATGTACTCGTTCGCCCCAACTTACCCCTTGGAGAACCTAGACTATAAATAGACCATCCCCTCATCCTTTCTAGGGTTAGCATTGGATTAGCTCATATTTGTGTGTGAGAGAGCCTTTGCTCATCCACGGTACTTCTCCACGGAGATCGGGACCTCCGTCTAGGAGAAGATCCATCAGTTCAAGACCCTATCTGGGAAGATTCCTCGTGGATTCAAGACCTCCTCCGGGAGAAGAACGGCTACTTTTGTATCTTTCCTTTGTTGATTTTGGACCATGTATCCCTCGTGCTTCGATGATCTAGACCTTGTGTGATTGATCCTTGTTGGTTGAGTGTTCCTCCCTCGTTTTCCCCGTGTTTCCTCTCGTTCTTCCACGCGTTCTTCGTGTTCCCTCCGTAGGATCCCCTCCAAACGTGAAAGATTGACGAATTAGGGTTCCACCCTACATCACTTTGTCATTCCACTCAAGTGGTGTAGGTGAGGTGGGAAGGACCAAATGGTGGTCATCATCATCATCTTGATGGAACCATGTGGGCGGTGCATCATAATCCACCATGGCCATCGTCTTGTCCAAAGGGAGGACGAAGTTGTCGAGGATCGGCGCATCATCATAAATGGGACCTAGCACCAAACGAGAAGACACAATAGAGGTAGAGGTCAAGTTGTTAGAAATGCAAATGGCCTCACGAGACCTATCAACTATCTCACTCTCTCTATGTGGTGGTTCACTCACTTCCTCAAAATAGGTGCCTCAAACTCACGTATGGTGGAGTCACTCATCTCACTCAAGTGGTGGGGTTGTGGCTCTCCTCACATGGGGTGTGGCAACTCATCGTATATGGGGCTAGTGGTGAAGTCATTCTCACTCTCAATATGGTGGCACAAGGCACTCAAGTCATCATCGTCGCCGTGGTGAAGGAAGATCCCATGCTCAACCATCTCGTCGTCGTCACCGTGGATGAAGGCCGAAGATGGCACATCATCACTCTCCTCCATGACCGAAGGGAAAATCCCATGCTCGATCATCTCATCACCGTCGCTGTAGATGAAGGCCGGATGGCACATCATCACTCTCGCCTCCAAAGATGGAAGCATCATCCTTGCTCGCCACCTTGTCGCTCGCCTCCAAAGCTTGGACCTTGAGGGTCTCCGTAGTCATACTCGTCGCCGCACCGTCTTGAAAAAGAGTCGAAGTAGACTCGGCATCATCAATGCCACAAGAGGGATGGCGGTGAAGTCACTTAGGAACATCGTCTTGGAGCTTGTCGGCCTTGGACATCATGGTAGTACTAGCCTCATGCTTGTCGTAGAGCAGTTGCCTTGAAGTTTGCTTGGGGTGGAGAAGCCTTGGCCTTCATGAGTTCTTGTTCGCCTTGAGAGCACCAATGTAGTAGTCGTCGATGGACTTGTAGTTCTCGAGGAAGATGGTCTTGGAGATGTCGTTGTGCAATCCCATCATGAAGTGGAACTTCATCGAAATTGGGTAAATCCGCTGGCTCGTCGCAAATCATAAAGCAATCATCATCTCCTTGAAGTACTTGTCGAGGACTTGGATCCTTGGGTGGTGTTCTCAATTGGCATCGAAGTTGTTCCGTGTAGGTTGGAGGCACAAACTCTGCCGCCAAAGCTTTCTTCGTCTTGGGCCAACTCATGTCGTAGTACTCAGAAGGTGTGTGAAGCCACCATGTCGGCGTGGTCGTGGAAGTTTCTTGTGGCGCACTTCACTTGATCTTGGGGACGAACTTGATGTAGCTTGAGGTAGTCGTCCATCAAGCGCTCCCCTCGAGGTACTCCTCGGGTTCTTGAGTCCATAGAAAGGAATCTTGTGGTGGATTAATCGGTCGTAGTATGATAGAGGTGGAGGTGTCCGTCTTTCGATGAGATGGTGGATTTCGCTTTGGTGGAAATCGACTTTGATGATCCGACTACTGGCGTGCGAGGGCGTCAGCGCCTTAACTGTCGCTAAACCAACTCCGAGAGGTTATTGACCACGCGAACACGATCAACGACCACGAGTGCATTTCCTGCGAGCAAGCGAAGAACAAGCAAGCTGAGATTGCAATCTGGATATTGCGAATATAAGATGAAAGCTTTATTGATCAGCGGGGTTACATAGCGCCTTTATGCAGTCGTTGAACACAAGCGAAATCTGTGAAGTTGCAGCTATAGCAAACTTTTAATCTAAACAAAACCCAAAGTCTAAGCGGTGCCCTAAGGGCTGTATATATGGAGGAAGAGGGGTGAATTTCGTGGCCCTTGGTGGAGGGTCGAAACTAACCCTATCTCTTGTTTCCCCACATACGGACTCTAAAATAGCCTATACTTATGTATTTCGAAATTACATGGGCCTGGCCCAATAATAAGGTGATGCAGCACCTAGAATAGCCTATGGGCGAATATTATGGCGTGGCATCTTGTATATTTCGTCCAAGGCTTCATACACTCCTTATGGTGGCTTCAAAGTCTGAAATCATCACTTGTAACTCCGTTCTTGATCCCCTTAGCATGCCATCAACTCCATGTGTGTTCTTGCTCCAATGTTCATCCTTCTCCAAGCTAGGCCCTTCATTTGTAAGCAAAACAAATGTATCCAATTTAAGCAGCATCATATTCTCATGAACATTAGAATCATTACCAAGAAGTGAAAGTACACAGTAATTTAATTGGCGTCTTGTGAGCTCTAGTAATTGGTCCGTATATGTAACAGATAGGGGCTGTGGGTGTAACAATGGTATCGATGTCCTCATCATCCTCCCTTCTTGAAATGAAGTAGTCCTCGGCGAGCTCATCTTCCTCACCCAAATAAGGCTTCAAATCTGCAATGTTAAAAGTGGGACTAACCCCAAAATCTGCGGGTAGCTCAAGTTTATATGCATTATCATTTATTTTCTCTAACACCTTAAAAGGACCATCGACCGCGTGGCATTAGCTTTGATTTGCAAATTAGAAATCTATCTTTACATAAATGTAACCAAACAAGATCTCCGGTGCAAACACAACATGTTTTCTACCCTTATCTCCAGCAAGTTTATATTTAGCATTCATCGCTCAATGTTTTCCTTAGTTAACTCATGCATTTTTAAAATCAATTGAGCGTTCTTTAGCATCAAAATTAACCTTCTCCGAAGATGCAAGAGGCAATAAATCAATAGGTGCAGGTGGAAACCATACACAATTTCAAAAGGGCACATCTTAGTAGTAGAATGCAATGAGCGATTATAAGCAAATTCAATATGAGGCAAGCATTCTTCCCACATTTTCTTATTATTCTTCAAAACAGCCATAAGCATAGTAGACAATGTTCTATTGACTACTTGGTTTATCCATCGGTTTGGGGTGACAAGTAGTACTAAAAAGCAGTTTAGTCCCCAACTTAGCCCATAAACATCTCCAAAAGTGGCTAAGAAATTTAGTATCACGATCTGAAACAATAGTATTTGGCACACCATGCAAGCGAATAATTTCACGAAAGAACAAATCAGCAACATTAACAGCATCATCGCTTTTATGACATGGTATAAAGTGTGCCATTTTAGAGAATCTATCACGACAACAAATATGCTATCCCTCCTTCTTTGTTAGAGGTAAACCTAAAACAAAGTCCATAGATATATCCTCCCAAGGAACACTAGAGTGCAGGCAAGGCATATATAAACCATGAGGATTGAGTCGTGACTTAGCTTTTTGACATGTAGTCAGTGAGCGACAAAGCGCTCAACATCCGTCTCATCTTTGGCCAAAAGAAATGTGTAGCAAGTATATCCTCCGTCTTCTTCACGCCAAAATGTCCCATTAGTCCTCCTCCATCGCCTCCTTCAACAACAAAAGGCGAGCGGAGCTATTTGGAATGCATAGCTTGTTAGAGCGAAACACAAATCCATCATTAATGGCGAACTTGTTCCATGTTCTACCTTCTTTACAATTCGCAATGCCTCGTTAAATTCAGCATCATGCACATATTGATCTTTGATGGTCTCCAAACCAAATATTTTAAAGTCAAGTTGTGAAAGCATAGTATATGACGAGACAATGCATCAACAATAACATTTTCTTTACCCTTCTTGTGTTTAATGACATAAGGAAAGTCTCAATGAATTCAACCCATTTAGCATTCTCGATTCAGTTTAGCTTGACTTTTAATATGTTTCAAAGATTCATGATCGGAATGTATAACAAATTCTTTGGGCCATAAATAATGTTGCCATGTCTCTAAAGTCGAACAAGAGCATATAATTCTTTATCATAAGTAGAATAGTTCAGACTAGGCCCTCAATTTTTTGAGAAAAGTATACAACAGGTTTGCCATCTTGTAATAACACACCTCTAATCCAATTCCACTAGCATCACATTCAAGCTCAAAGTCTTATTAAAATCAGGAAGTTGGAGTAAAGGGCATGTGTCAACTTATCTTTCAATATCGTGAAGGCTTCTTCATGCGGTACCCCAAACAAAAGGCACATCGATGTAAGGTGGAACCCTAATTAAATCGATCTTTCATGTTTGGAGGGATCCTCTGGAGGGAACACGAAGAGCAGCGAAGAAGCGAGAGGAAATCACGAGGGAAGAGCGAGGGAGACACTCAACCGACAAGGGATCGATCACACAAGGTCTAGATCCATCGAAGCACAGTGATACATGGTCCAAAATCAACAAAGGAAAGATACAAAGGTAGTCGTTCTTCTCCCGGAGGAGGTCTTGAATCCACGAGGATCTTCCGTATAGGGTCTTGAATCCGATGGATCTTCTCCTGAAGCGGAGGTCTGATCTCCGTGGAGAAATGCCGTGGATGAGTAAAGGCTCTCACACACAAATATGAGCTAATCCAATGCTAAGTCTCAAAGTGAGGAGAGGGTCCTATATATAGAGTGCAGGCGAAGGGTACATGGGCTCAGCCCAACAGCGTCTTGATGTTGGCGGATGATCCGGGCGGCGGTCCGGATGATCCGGGCTGGTCGGATGATCCGGGTGGGGGCGGATGGTCGGTGCTCTTCTGAGTGGTATTGAGGGCGGACGTCCATTGGTGGTCGGATGTCGAGGCGGTGTCCGGATGATCGGGCGAAGTCCGGATGATCCGGCCTCAGCGTGGTTCTGTTGCCTTCGGTTGATTTAGCCGGATCGTCCGGACCGGGGTCCGGATCATCCGGGCTCTGTCCGGATCGTCCGGGCCTCCGTCCGGATCGTCCGGCCTCTCTGGTCCTGGTTGCTTCTTCCTCTCAGTCTTCGTGTATGTCTTCCGCTTCCGATTCTCCTTGCTTCCTAGCTTCTTCATGGTGGACTCCTTGGTGCCTGAGTATGCGTAGAGTTTCCGTTTGAGGTAGTAACCATGTCTCATGTGAATCGAAGGAGAGTTGTGAGAGGAGTGATGTCACCTCGGTTTCAAGAGCTCTTGCACGTGCTCGAGTTATAGGTCCTTGTGGGTTTGGATGTGTTGATGTAGAGTCCATTGGGATGATGGAAGGATGCTCGCATCAACATCCTTCTTTGTAAGCTCATTGAGAGGTGCAGCAATTGTGCTAAAATCTCTCTAGCGCCTATAAAACCAGCGAGTCAGAAAACTCCTCACTTGTTTGACCGTTTGGGGCTGCGGCCAACTCTCAATAGCTTCAATCTTGGCTTTATCAACTTCAATTCCTATGGAGTAACAACATAGCCAGAAAAGATACCGATTCGGTGCAAAGGTGCACTTCCCAAGATTACCAAACAAGCGTGCATCACGTGGGGCATTAAAAACAACCGTAAATGTTCCAAATGTTCTTCCAAAGATTTGCTATTAATCGGTATATCATCAAAATAGACTACCACAAATCGTCCAATGAAAGCACGTAAAACTTAGTTCATTAATCTCATGAAAGTACTAGGTGCATTAGTTAACCCAAAAGGCATGACTAACCATTCATATAAACCAAACTTAGTTTTAAATGCTGTTTTCCATTCATCTCCCAATTTCATACGAATTAGATGGTATCCACTCATAAATCAACTTTGGAGAATCTTGTAGAGCCACTCAATTCATCAAGCATATCATCTAGCCTAGGAATAGGGTGGCGATAACGAATAGTAATATTATTAATGCCTCTACAATCAACACACATCGTGAGGTACCATCCTTTTTGGCACTAGAATAATAGGGACAGCACAAGGACTAAGGAATTGGCGTATATAACCTTTGTCGAGCAGCTCACGTGCTTGACGCATAATCTCCTTCGTCTCCTCTGGATTGATGCGGTATGGTGCGGTTGGGTAATGATGCAGGGAATTAAGTCAATTTGATGCTCAATCCCTCGAATAGGTGGTAATCCGGTGTACGTCTTGTGGAAAGAGCGTCGTGAACTCTGCAAAATGTTAGTGACGGCGAGGAGGCAAAAAGGAAAACACGTCCTCGAATGAAAATAATGCCTCTTTGCACACAAAAGCATAGCAAACAGATTTGCTAAAATCTAGCTCATCAATATCAGATTTGGTGGCAAGTAAACATGCACTTTTCAATTTAATTTCAGAAGCAACACTAGATGGTTTATTATTAGGCTTCATTTGTTGCTCAAATTCTTTTGCCACAATCTGATTTTCGCTCTTATTTTTCTCTGTTTTGCTTTATTAGCTCTATTAATATCATCTTTCAAAATGGACTCGAGTCATAGGAAGCAAAGTAATATTTTTATCCTTATGAACAAGAGTATCTTGATTGTTTCTACCATGGTGTACAGAATTTTATCAAATTGCCATAGTCGACCAAGTAATAAGGAACATGCTTGCATAGGTACCACATCACAATCAACATAATCAGCATATGTAGAGATACTAAAATGCACGAACAGTATGTGTTACCTTAACCTTGCATTGTTGTTGAACCATTGTATGTAGTAAGGATGTGGATGTGGTCTTGTGGTGAGAGATAACTTCTCCACCATCTCCATGCTAGCCAAGTTGTTGCAGCTCCTCCATCTATGATGATCACGAATAGAGCGTTCCTTCACAACTCCTTTGTATGGAACAAATTATGCCTCTGATTTTGCTCGGCTTGTGTAACCTACACACTCAAAACACGTTGAGCAACTAAACATTCATACTGTCGGCATCTTGGCAGCCATGTATTGTGTCTCATGATCGAGAATCATCTCCACGGGTTCCTCATGTGTAATAAGAGCACGATAGGCGAGGGTCCCGATCTTCGATGAGATGATAACTATCGATTTGGTGGAGACAACTTTGGCGATCCGACTACAAGCGTGCCTGACGTTGCGCCTTAGCAATCGCTAAACCAACTCGAAAGGTTATTGACCACTTTTGAGCACGATCAACGACCACGAAGGTCGATTCACGCAAGCAATCGAAGAACAAGCAAGAATATGATTAAGCAATCTGAATATTGCGAATATGGATGAAGTATTGATGAAAGTGGGGTTTCATAAGCGGTCTTGGTGCAGTCGTTGGACACAAGCGAAGTACTGCGAAGTTGCAGCGATGGCTAACTTTTAACTAAATAAAACCCAAGTCTAGCGATGCCTTAAGGGCTATACTTATAGGGAAAAGAGGGGATTTTGTCCACGCTTGGCAAGGTGGGACTAAAACACCTCCTAAGTCATTTCCCTACAATATGGACTCTAAAATAGATTACATGGGCCTGGTCCAAAGTAAGGTGGCATAACACCAATAATAAGCTATGGGCAGAAATTTATGAAAGGTCGTCTTGTATATTTAAATCCATCTTCTTGTATGTCATCATGGTGGCTTCAAAGTCGGAAATCTCCACTTGAACCTCTGTTCTTGTTCTCTTGGCATGCATCTTCATCTCCGTGCAGCGATGCTCCAATGCTCATCCTTCTTGTCCGTGCTAGGCCCTTCAATTGCAAGCAACACAAATGTATCTAAGTTAGGCAGCATCATATTCTCATGAACACTAGAAACATTACGTAGGAGCGAAAGTACTGATAATTTAATTGGCGTATGCAAGCTCTAGCAATTGTTCCAAGAGGTAAAACAGTAGGGAGCTCACAGGTGTAGCTGCGGTAGCCATGTCCTCATCATCCTCCCTTCTTGAAAACAAAGCTGTCCTCGGCGTTGCCTGATCTGAAATGGGGCTAACAAAGAGACAAGGTATACACGTTGTATATGTATATGTCATCCATTTTCTTGATCTCGGTTGTGGCACATGTGACATGGTTATAGAAGAGCACCCTTCAAAATTAAGTGAAATATGAAGCCAATATATTATCACAAGAAGTCAAAGGCATGAAAATATTGCAACTCAGTTTGCACATATAAGTGAAGCTCTTATTCATATCAAAATATTGACAATGCTTATCATTAAACCATCCCAACATTGATGAACCATCACCAAGATTAGAGGTCATATCAAAATGATTAAACATTGGCACAATTATTTTCAAGCATATTTGATCCAAATTTGAGTTATTCCTAATTCACATGGTTCTTTCGCATCAATAGTTAATTCAATGGGTTCACTCAAAATTGTTTGATCACATAGCAAAGTCAAATCATCAACGAGTCCTCTAAAATAGCGGGTGTGATCAAAGTAGTAGGTAGCTCATCGCATGGTGCATTTAAATTAACAAGGCATTCATCATACTCATGTGGAGGTGGAAGATTAATACCTTTGTCATTACCTATTATGGTTAACTCAGATGATGTAGGCACTCTAGGTGGCGACAGTCACGTGGTGGAGGTGATGTAGTGCTCACAACAATGGATGTTGTTGTCATAGTAAGCCTTGATGGTGGAAGGAACAGCTGTTGCAACTTTTGGGATTTGCACCTTCCGCTTGTTTGTCTTACGGGCAACATGTCTTTTTATCTCTGTTCAGCTTTGCAAGCAAGATGAAACAAAGCGGTCCATAGGATAACACTTGTTCATGAATTAGTATCTCCACGAATATCATGGTTTAATCCTCCCCAAAATCTATCCATAAAATCATCTTGAGTTTCTTCTAAAGAGGAATGCAACAAGGTAGTTTGTAAATCATCATAATATTTAGATTCTGAGTCACTACCTTGTTTCAAATGTTGCAACTTTTAATCATGTCTAAAGTATAATAAGCGAGGCGAATGTATATCGCATGGCAAGTTTCAAATCATCCCAAGTAATAGGTATATAATCAGGGTGTAATCGACAATATTCACTCCACCAAACTAAAGCATAACCAGTGAAAGAACCAACATAACCTTAACTTTTTATGTTCATCAAAATTATGGGAAGCAAATATATTATTTATGTCGAACTCCCATTCAATATATAAAGGAGGTCTAAAGCGGCCATTAAATGATGGTATAGGAACATTAACCTCATGTGCATTATGCCCTCTCGTGATCGTTGTGGAATTTGCATAGGTGGTGGCACGTCTCCGCGATCGACAAAGCCGATGAATTGACTCTGGATCTGTCATGATGAGAAGAAACAAGAAACAAAATCCGAAAATAATGTTCCTATGAACTCTTTGGGAAGTGGTGGTAAAAGCGCTCACAGTATAGCAAATATCAAAGTCTTACAAGTTCTTACCATGCGGCGGTGGTGACCGGCAACCAACAATGTCAAATAACTTGAAGAGTTGGGTAAGCGATAGCCCGGTGGCGTCGTATGCAGTGTAGAAATATGTGGAGCTGGGTTGGCTTTATATATGTGGGGAAAAATGCTACACCCGTTAATTAATGCAAGCTAAAAGTTAGTTTAAAGTGGTCGAGTCTGGCCCTAGGCTGAACCGTGCTAGAGAGCGAGCATAAGACCTGAGGCAATTCACAAGATGTTGCCAACATCACACTTTGGTACAAGCCTCCTTCCACTTTTTTCCTCCAAAGTAATTAGTGCGTCTTGTTTATAGCACAACAAAGCACCACTAATTTTTTCTCTCTCTCTCTCCAAAGTCCAAGCGTGTCACTAGGATTCTCCAAAAGAAAAAACAAATCTGTCTTGCCGTACACCTTTCTTGGGAATCAAACCGAATCAACCAACTTGCAATCCTTCCTTTTTATCTCCAACGTGATGCTCAACTCCAAGCTGACAAATCCCGTGCACTTCCTTTTTTCTTCCTTACTACTCTCTCTAATATCTCATTGAATTACTCTATTTTTTTATCGGACTTGCCTTTTCAGCAGAACCGAACATGCCCTTCTAAGCAACCCAACAGCACAAAAAAATCGCAGCAATTATGGCGAATCTTTCAAATCTCTCTCAATTTTCTCTTCTATCTTTCCTTGTTGTAGCGTCCCAAAAGGCAAGCTGATCTGCTATAATTCCTCCTCTCTTTTTTCTCTAAAAGCGTGATCGGTTTGGCTGCTCCCTTTTTTTCATAAGCGGAACTTGGAATTATATGCTCTTGTTAGGACTTTAGAAACATGGCAACATTATTTATGGCCCAAAAGAATTTGTTATACATTACGATCATGAATCTTTGAAACATATTAAAAGTCAAGCTAAACTGAATCGTGACATGCTAAATGGGTTGAATTCATTGAGACTTTCCCTATGTCATTAAACACAAGAAGGTAAAGAAAATATTCTTGATGCATTGTCTAAATCGCTATACTATGCTTTCACTTGACTTCAAAATATTTGGTTTGGAGACCATCAAAGATCAATATGTGCATGATGCTGATTTAAAGATGTATTGCAGAATTGTAAAGAAGGAAGAACATGGAACAAGTTTATGCGTTAATGATGGATTTGTGTTCGTGCTAACAAGCTATGCATTCAGCTAGCTCCGTTAGTCTTTTGTTGTTGCGAGGCGCGGAGGAGGACTAATGGGACACTTTGGCGTGAAGAAGGCGGGCGTACTTGCTACACATTTCTTTTGGCCAAAGATGAGGCGGGATGTTGGCGTTTGTTGCTGCTGCACTACATGTCAAAAAGCTAAGTCACGACTCAATCCTCATGGTTTATATATGCCTTTGCACTGTACCTAGTGTTCCTTGGGAGGATATATCTATGGACTTTGTTTTAGGTTTACCTAGAACAAAGAAGGGGAGGATAACATATTTGTTGTCGTGGATAGATTCTCGAAAATGGCACACTTTATACCATGTCATAAGCGATGATCTTTGTCAATGTTGCTGATTTGTTCTTTACATGAAATTATTAACTTGCATGGTGTGCCAAATACTATTGTTTGAGATCGTGATACTAAATTTCTTAGCCACTTTTGGAGATGTTTATGGGCTAAGTTGGGGACTAAGCTTCTTTTAGTACTACTTGTCACTAAGCGATGGACAAGCTGAAGTAGTCAATAGAACATTGTCTACTATGCTTAGGGCTGTTCTAAAGAATAATAAGAAAATGTGGGAGAATGCTTGCCTCATATTGAATTTGCTTATAATCGTTCATTGCATTCTACTACTAAGATGTGCCCTTTTGAAGTTGTGTGGTTTCCTACCTCGTGCACCTATTGATTTGTTGCCTCTTCCATCTTGGGAGAAAGGTTAATTTTGATGCTAAAAGCGTGCTGAATTGATTTTAAAAATGCATGAGTTAACTAAGGAAAACATTGGCGCATGAATGCTAAATATAAACTTCTTTGGAGATAAGGTAGAAAACATGTTGTGTTTACTGGAGATCTTGTTTGGTTACATTTGCGTGAGGATAGATTTCTGATTTAAATCAAAGCTAATGCCACGTCTTCTGGGTCCCTTTAGGTGTTGGAGAAAGTAAATGATAATGCATATAAACTTGGCTTGCTACGATTTTGGGGTTAGTCCCACTTTAACATTCAGATTTGAAGCCATATTTGGGTGAGGAAGATGAACTTCGTCGAGGCGACTTCATTTCAAGAAGGGGAGGATGATGAGGACATCAATACCATTGTTACACAGCCCTACTTTGCTATACATCTTGGACCAATTACTAGGCTCATGCATCCAACTAAATTACAGGTACTTTGTTTCTTGGTAATGATTCTAATATTCATGAGAATATGATCTTGCCTAAATTGGATACATTTGTTTTGCTTACAAATGAAGGCCTAGCTTGGAAGGATGAACATTGGAGCAGAACACACATGGAGTTGATGGCATGCATGAGGGATCAAGAGCGGAGTTACAAGTGATGATTTCGGGACTTTGAAGCCACCATAAGGTGCATGAAGCCTTGGACGAAATATACAAGATGCCACTTCATAATATTCGTCCATAGGCTATTCTGGTCTTCCGTCACCTTATTATTAGGCCAGGCCATGTAATTTCGAAATACATTAGTATAGGCTATTTTTAGAGTCCGTATGTGTGAAACAAGAGATAGGGGTTAGTTTGGACCCCTCACCAAGGGCACGAAATTCACCTCTTCCTCCATATATACACCCTTAGGGCACCGTTTAGACAGGTTTTTGTTTAGATTAAAAGTTCGCCATAGCTGCAACTTGCGTGCCCGTTTGTGTTCAGCGACGAGACAAAGCGTCCTGAGCCCCACCTTGATCAATAAAGCTTTCATCTTATATTACGCAATATCCAGTTGCAATCTCGGTTTCTTGCTTGTTCTTCGTTTGCTCGCGAAGCAGACCTTCGTGGTCGAGTTGATGGAGTGCTCGGTGGTCGATAACCTCTCGGAGTTGGTTTAGCGATTGCTAAAGTAGCGGCGTCCTCGCCGTTCGTGATCGGATCGTCAAATCGACTTCCTGGCAAATCCACCATCTCATCGAAGGCAGGACACCTTTGCCTCTATCACGCACTATATCTGAGTTGAGCATACGGTCCAAGTATCCGTCAAAATCGGTTGCATATGAAGACACTTTGGTGTGATGTGGTCCCAATGACCGTTTGCCACCTCTCCTTGAGTGGGCCATGGCAATTCGTAGTGGTACTCCTGATAAATACAAACCACTATAGCTTCAAGATGAAAGGTAAAGAATATGTCCCTCGACATGTCTGTAGTCAGTGATAGCCAGACAAACAAGCCACCAACCAAAGAGAAGAGTGAGAAAGTGAGCCACCAAGCAGTGGTGAAAGCCACAAGCCAAATTTGGCCTCTTAGCTAGAGAAAAACCTCATTAACCATCCAAACATGAGATGAAAGTGTGGCAGAGAACCCATGAGTGTGATGCACTTTGTCCTAGTGTGCAAGGATGGAGAACACAAACTAACACCACTCATGAGCTACCTCTTGGTGTTTCAATCTCTTTTGCGGGAACTTCAAGATGTTTTGATGAGCTACCTCGGGTCTACCTCCTCTGAGGCATTGAGCATGAATCGACCTCATCCCGGACGCCACTTCAAACAAAGCTCCATACCGTGTCAATCCGAAGAAACCAGGAGATTCAATGGCAAGTCAACAACTACTTTCGACCTGCGGTCATATGCGTGAAAGCTTAAGCCCTTGTGCCGTTCAGTTATACTTGTGCCCAAGCCCGATGGAAGTTTCCGCTTGTGCTCGATTGTAGACCTATAAATGCTATCACCGTGCGCTATAGGCATCCCATTCCCGCTTAGATGATATGTGATGAACTTGAGTGGAACCAACTTTTTCTCAAATTGATCTTAAAAGTGGCTATTATCAAATCCGCATTCATGAGGGTGATGAATGAAACAACTTTTAAAACCAAATTTGGCTTATATGAGTGGTTGGTTATGCCTATGGGTTTGTCGGAGCTCCGAGACTTTTATGCGTCTCATGCATCATGTAATGCTTAGACCTTATATTGGAATCTTTGTTGTGGTTTACTTGATGATATTCTTGTGTTTAGCAAAACCATGAAGAAGCATCTTGATCATGTTAAACTTGTTTTTAAACACTTGAAAGGAAAGTCTTTATGCCAACTTGAAAAAGTGCACTTTTAGGCGTTGACAAAGTGGTTTCTTGGGTTTGATTGTCTCTTAGGGGTGTTCATGTTGATGAAACTAAAATTGAAGCAATTAAAACTGGCTTACCCACCAATTTGCAACAAGTCACGAAGTTTCCTTGGTCTTAGGAGTTTTACCGTCGCTGTGAAAACTTTAGCACTATTAAGCACCTTTGCATGCTTTAAGTAAGAAGAATACTCCTTTTGTTTGGGAACTGCGATCAACGCTTTGATGAGCTCAAGTCTTTGCTTACTCATGCTCGATTCTTGCTTTGCCCAACTTTGACAAAACTTTTGAGGTCCATTGTGATGCAAGTGGTGCTAGGAATTGGCGAGTTTTGATGGAAGAAAAGCGAGCCATTGCTTATTTAGTGAAAAACTCTCCGGTGCTCAACTTAACTATCGTATATGACAAGAATTGTATGCTTTAGTGCGTGTACTACATGTTTGGGAACATTATCTTAGAGCCTCATGAGTTTGTCATCCATACAGATCATGAAGCGTAAGTACTTAAAAGGTCGAACTAAATTGAACAAGCGTCATGCCAAATGGAGTGAATTCATTGAATCTTTTCCATATGTGATCAAGTACATTAAGGGCAAGGAAAATGTAATTCTTGATGCACTTCGCATATGCCGCTTGTCACCCAACTTGAGTTGAATGTTATAGGTTTTGAGCATATCAAAGATTTGTATGCTAGTGATCCATCTTTTACCTCATTATGCTAAATGTTTGGCGCATACATCTTGGGAACAATATTACCTCAAGGATGGTTATCTTATGAGAGCTAACAAACTATGCATGCAAGAGTCTTCTCTTCGTTTGCTCCTTTGCAGAGCTCATGGAGGTGGACTCATGGGACATTTTGAATTGATAAGACCTTGTACGCTCTCCAGAACTACTTTTGGCCCAAGATGTTTAAGGCGTCTCTCGCTTCACCACAGATGCATGCCGCAAAGCTAAGTCAGCTCAATCTCATGGTCTTTGTGCCTCTTCCTATTCATATCAACCTTGGGAAGACATTAGCATGGATTTTGTACTTGGTTTGCCTAGAACTCAAAATGGCAAAGGATTCCGTGTTTGTTGTTGTGGACGATTTTTCTAAGATGGCACATTTCATTCCTTGCAACAAGGTGAGCGATGCTTCACATATTGCAAATCTCTTTTGTAGAAATCTAAGCGCCTTCATGAATCGAAGACAATAAAGTCTCCGAGTGGCGTCAAGTTCTTGAGTTACTTTTGGAAGACTCTATGTAATTCGGAATCAAGCTCTTGTTCTCATCGCATACCATCCTCAACCCGGCAATGACAAGCGGAGGTAATGACGGACTCTCTCCACTCTACTTGGCGTGTTGATCAAGAAGAACATCAAAGGAGTGGGAAGCATGTACCCATGCTTGAAATGCATACCTACAGTGCAAGACATTCGCTACATTCCTTGAGGTGGTCGGCTTCAACCCATTGTCCCCATTGGACATTCTACCTCTTCCTCTGAAGACGCACCAACCTCGGCGCGTGCGGTGCAAGCTACATCGAAGATGCATGAAGATACAAGACACACCATCGGCGCCAAGTACAACGACTAACGACCAAGCTCAACATCGACAAGCAACCCATGATCTTCAACATAGGCAATCGTGTGGCTACACCTTCATGAAACGCTTCCCCGAGCATGAAGTCAAACTTCTACCTCGAGCGATGGACCCTTCAAGGTGTTATGCCTTCTACAACAAGCCTACAAGCTCGACATACCAGCGACAAGTACAGCGTGGCGACACCTTCAACATCAAAGACCTCTAGCCTTTCCATGGTGATGAAGATCTTGATCAGGAGTGGATCCTTCGAGAAGGAGGGTATGGAGCATCCATCATCCCCATGGACTCTACATCAACACATCCAAACCCACAGGACCTATAACTTCGAGCACGTGCAAGAGCTCTTGAAACCGGTGACATCCTCCTCTCACAATTCCCTTTGATTCACATGGACATGGTTACTACCTCAAGCGGAAATGCTATGCATGCAGGTACCAAGGAGTCAACCTAGAAGCTACTGCTCAAGATGGACATCAAGGCGAGAGGAGGCTGAGAGTCGGGGAAGCGGTACTACGCTCGGCAGCCAGTACTACCGCTAAGCCCGAACCAAGCTCTGGCTCAAGATCGCCCTCGTCCTTGAACCCGACAAACTCCGGGGGAATCGAGCAGGCGCCAGGCGGCTACCGCCCTCCGGCAGTACTACCTGAGCACCTCAAGCGGTACTCACCGCCCTCCCAGCCAGTACTCTGGCACAAACACCTGGCGGTACTCGCCCATAGGGGTAAGCCTCTAGCCACCTGCGTCTTGCGTTGGTAAAGGCCATGTACTCGTTCGCCCCAACTTACCCTTGGAAACCTAGACTATAAATAGACCATCCCCTCATCCTTTCTAGGGTTAGCATTGGATTAGCTCATATTTGTGTGTGAGAGCCTTTGCTCATCCACGGTACTTCTCCACGGAGATCGGGACCTCCGTCTGGAAAGATCCATCAGTTCAAGACCCCTATCTGGGAAGATTCCTAGTGGATTCAAGACCTCCTCCGGAAAAACGGCTACTTTTGTATCTTTCCTTTGTTGATTTTGGACCATGTATCCCTCGTTAGCCGATGATCTAGACCTTGTGTGATTGATCCTTGTTGGTTGAGTGTTCCTCCCTCGTTTTCCCGTGTTTCCTCTCGTTCTTCCACGCGTTCTTGTGTTCCTCCGTGGATCCTCCAAGCGTGAAGATTGAATTAGGGTTCCACCCTACATCACTTTCATTCCACTCAAGTGGTGTAGGTGAGGTGGGAAGGACCAAATGGTGGTCATCATCATCATCTTGATGGAACCATGTGGGCGGTGCATCATAATCCACCATGGCCATCGTCTTGTCCAAGGGAGGCGAAGTTGCCGAGGATCGGTGCATCATCATAAATGGGACCTAGCACCAAGCGAAGACACAATAGAGGTAGAGGTCAAGTTGTTAGAAATGCAAATGGCCTCCACGAGACCTATCAACTATCTCCTCTCTCTGTGTGGTGGTTCACTCACTTCCTCAAAATAGGTGCCTCAAACTCACGTATGGTGGAGTCACTCATCTCACTCAAGTGGTGGGGTTGTGGCTCTCCTCACATGGGAATTGTGGCAACTCATCGTATATGGGGCTAGTGGTGAAGTCATTCTCTCTCAATATGGTGGCACAAGGCACTCAAGTCATCATCGTCGCGCCGTGGTCGAAGGAAGATCCATGCTCAACCATCTCGGTAAATCGTCACCGTGGATGAAGGCGAAGATGGCACATCATCACTCTCCTCCATGACCGAAGGAAAATCCCATCTCGATCATCTCATCATAATCGGCGTAGATGAAGGCGGGATGGCATCATCTACTTCTCAAAAGATGGAAGCATCATCCTTGCTCCATACCTGTCGCTCGCCTCAAAGCTTGGACCTTGAGGGTCTCCGTAGTCATACTAAATACGTATACTTAGTCTTGAAAAAAATTAAAGTAGACTGGCATCATCAATGCCACAAAGAGGGATGGCGGTGAAGTCATGCCAGGAGCATCGTCTTGGAGCTTGTCGTGTTGGACATCATGGTAGTACTAGCCTCATGCAGTCGTAGAGCTTGGTCGCCTTGAAGTTTGCTTGGGGTGGAGAAGCCTTGGCCTTCATGAGTTCTTGTTCGCCTTGAGAGCACCAATGTAGTAGTCGTCGATGGACTTGTAGTTCTCGAGGAAGATGGTCTTGGAGATGTCGTTGTGCAATCCCATCATGAAGTGGAACTTCATGAAATTGGAATTAGTCCGCAGTATTTCGTCCATGAGCAATCATCATCTCCTTGAAGTACTTGTCGAGGGACTTGGATCCTTGGGTGGTGTTCTCCAATTGGCATCGAAGTTGTTAAAATGTAGGTTGGAGCACAAACTCTAGCGCAAAGCTTTCTTCGTCTTGGGCCAACTCATGTAGTACTCAGAAGGTGTGTGAAACCACCATATCGGGCGTAGTCGTGGAAGTTTCTTGTGGCGCACTTCCTTGATCTTGGACGAACTTGATGTAGCTTGAGGTGATGCGTCCATAAAGCGCTCCCACTCGAGGTACTCCTCGGGTTCTTGAGTCCATAGAAAGGAATCTTGTGAGTGGAATTATGAAGTGCATTAGTATGATAGAGGTGGAGTGTCCGTCTTCGATGAGATGGTGGATTTAAGCTTTGGTGGAAGTGACTTTGATGATCCGACTGACGCGCGAGCGTCAGCATATGTCGCTAAACCAACTCCGAGAGGTTATTGACCCGCCGAACCGATCAACGACCACGAGTGCATTTCCTGCGAGCAAGCGAAGAACAAGCAAGAAACTGAGATTGCAATCGGATATTGCGAATATAAGATGAAAGCTTTATTGATCAGCGGGGTTACATGGCAGCCTTTGTGCAGTCGTTGAACACAAGCATCTCTTGAAGTTGCAGCTATCAAACTTTTAATCTAAACAAAACCCAAAGTCTAAGCGGTGCCCTAAGGGCTGTATATGGAGGAAGAGGGGTGAATGTGGCCCTTGGTGGAGGGTCGAAAACTAACCCTATCTCTTGTTTCCCCACATAGGACTCTAAAATAGCCTATACTTATGTATTTCCGAAATTACATGGGCCTGGCCCAATAATAAGGTAATGGCACCTAGAATAGCCTATGGGCGAATATTATGGCGTGGCATCTTGTATATTTCGTCCAAGGCTTCATCACACTCCTTATGGTGGCTTAAAGTCACTGAAATCATCACTTTAACTCCGTTCTTGATCCTTATGCGCATACCATCAACTCCATGTGTGTTCTTGCTCCAATGTTCATCCTTCTCCAAGCTAGGCCCTTCATTTGTAAGCAAAACAAATGTATCCAATTTAAGCACATCATATTCTCATGAACATTAGAATCATTACCAAGAAGTGAGTACCAGTAATTTAATTGGCGTCGCGCGAGCTCTAGTAATGGTCCCGTATATGTAGCGATGAGGGCTGTGGGTGTAACAATAATAGTATCGATGTCCTCATCATCCTCCCCTTCTTGAAATGAGTAGTCCTCGTGAGCTCATCTCCTCACCCAAATAAGGCTTCAAATCTGCAATGTTAAAAGTGGGACTAACCCCAAAATCTGCGGTAGCTCAAGTTTATATGCATTATCATTTATTTTCTCTAACACCTTAAAGGACCATCGGCCGTGGCATTAGCTTTGATTTGCGCAAATTAAATCTATCTTTACATAAATGTAACCAAACAAGATCTCGGTGCAAACACAACATGTTTTCTACCTTATCTCCAGCAAGTTTATATTTAGCATTCATCGCTCAATGTTTTCCTTAGTTAACTCATGCATTTTTAAAATCAATTGAGCGTTCTTTAGCATCAAAATTAACCTTCTCCGAAGATGCAAGAAAATAAATCAATAGGTGCAGGTGAAACCATACACAATTTCAAAAGGGCACATCTTAGTAGTAGAATGCAATGAGCGATTATAAGCAAATTCAATATGAGGCAAGCATTCTTCCCACATTTTCTTATTATTCTTCAAAACAGCCATAAGCATAGTAGACAATGTTCTATTGACTACTTGGGTTTATCCATCAGTTTGGGGGTGACAAGTAGTACTAAAAAGCAGTTTAGTCCCCAACTTGGCCATAAACATCTCAAAAGTGGCTAAGAAATTTAGTATCACGATGAAACAATAGTATTTGGCACACCATGCACGAATAATTTCACGAAAGAACAAATCAGCAACATTATGACATCATCGGCTTTTATGACATGGTATAAAGTGTTATTTTTAGAAATCTATCCGACAACAAATGCTATCCCTCCTTCTTTGTTAGAGTAAACCTAAAACAAAGTCCATAGATATATCCTCCCAAGGAACACTAGGTGCAGGCAAAGGCATATATAAACCATGAGGATTGAGTCGTGACTTAGCTTTTGACATGTAGTCAGTGAGCGACAAAGCGCTCAACATCCGTCTCATCTTTGGCCAAAAATGTGTAAAGTATATCCTCCGTCTTCTTCACGCAAAATGTCCCATTAGTCCTCCTCCATCGCCTCCTTCACAACAAAAAGGCGAGCGGAGCTATTTGGAATGCATAGCTTGTTAGAGCGAAACACAAATCCATCATTAATGACGAACTTGTTCCATGTTCTACCTTCTTTACAATTCTGCAATGCCTCGTTAAATTCAGCATCATGCACATATTGATCTTTGATGGTCTCCAAACCAAATATTTTAAAGTCAAGTTGACATAGTATACTTGTGAGACAATGCATCAACAATAACATTTTCTTTACCCTTCTTGTGTTTAATGACATAAGGGAAAGTCTCAATAATTCAACCCATTTAGCATTCTCGATTGAGTTTAGCTTGACTTTTAATATGTTTCAAGATTCATGATCGGAATGTATAACAAATTCTTTGGGCCATAAATAATGTTGCCATGTCTCTAAAGTCCGAACAAGAGCATATAATTCTTTATCATAAGTAGAATAGTTCAGACTAGGCCCTCAATTTTTGAAAAGTATACAGCAGGTTTGCCATCTTGTAACACCTCCTAATCCAATTCCACTAGCATCACATTCAAGCTCAAAAGTCTTATTAAAATCGAAGTTGGAGTAAAGGAGCATGTGTCACTTATCTTTCAATATCGTGAAGGCTTCACATGCGGTACCCCAAACAAAAGGCACATCGATGTGAGGTGGAACCCTAATTAGTGATCTTTCATGTTTGGAGGGATCCTCAGGAGAGAACCGAAGAAGCAGCGGAAGAGCGAGAGGAAATCACGGGGAAGCAGGGAGACACTCAACCCGCAAGGGATCGATCACACAAGGTCTAGATCCTTGAAGCCACAGTGATACATGGTCCAAAATCAACAAAGGAAAGATACAAGGTAGTCGTTCTTCTCCGGGAGGAGGTCTTGAATCCGAGGATCTTCCGTATAGAGGTCTTGAATCCGATGGATCTTCTCTAGGCGGAGGTCCTGATCTCCGTGGAGAAATGCAGTGGATGAGTAAAGGCTCTCACACACAAATATGAGCTAATCCAATGCTAAGTCTCAAAAGAGGGAGGGTCCTATATATAGAGTGCAGGCGAAGGGTACATGGGCTCAGCCCAACAGCGTCTTGTGTTGTTGGCCGGATGATCGAGGCGGTCCGGATAATCCGGGCTGGTCGGATATCCGGGTGGGGGCGGATGGTCCGGGTGCTCTCTTGGTAATGAGGGCGGACGTCCATTTAGTGGTGGGATGTCGGGCGGTGTCCGGATGATCCGGGCAGGTCGGATGATCAACCTCAACGTCAGATTCTGTGCCAGGTTGATTTAGCGGATCGTCCGGACGAGGTCGGATCATCCGACTCTGTCGGATCGTCCGGACCTCCGTCCGGATCGTCGGCCTCTCGAATCTGGTGCTTCTTCCTCTCGGTCTTGTGTATGTCTTCCTTCCGATTCTCCTTGCTTCCTAGCTTCTTCATGGTGGACTCCTTGGTGCACGAGTATCGTAGAGTTTATGGTAGCACGGAAGTCTTTGCACTTGAGTGTCTTCTCGAAGATGAGGAAGATCGCTTGTAGGACTTGATGAGGGCTTTGATCTCCTCCATTTTAGCTTGCATCTTGGCGTTGGAGTTGTTGTTCATGGCATCGAACTTAAATCGTTGTTGTTGTAGACCGAAGATGAAATGCCTTGCCTATCCATCACAAGACTCGAGTAGAGGTGAGTAGGAAATGAGATAAACAATACCAAGTTACCTTTTCCCAATGTTGAGGATGTATCTCATTTCACTCAATGTGAGATGAATGAATAGTGGAATTGATGCAGGACTTGTTCCTCAAACCTATCAAGTAAAGGCTTATGGTAGAGCTCGGTGAGGATAGTGGCACAAAATTTGATGCAAAATGTTAGCAAGAGTCAATAATGTTGAAAAAGATTCACAAATTATAAGTGAAACAAGTAGACCAATAGCAAATGGTACTAGGAAACACACACACGGATGGATAAATGGGAATTCGTGCAACCAAGGAATGAGCACAAAATGTGGAGTCCACGGAAGCGCTTCGTGTTGCACAACTCAAGAGAGCAGCTATACGATTGCTCAATAGGCGGATACGACACTTGTGCACAACCTATAGATGCGAAATGGATAAACTTCTATCCCAAGTATGCTATTTATGTATGGTTCCCGGTGTTTCTCTCAAGCATGATATCATATGATGTAGATTTTGGTATGGCTCTTATTTGCAATGGGGTTATGATGCTATGGCACTTGCTCACGAGCTCTTTGCTCTCTTTTTCTTGCTTAAAAACTTTTTTTTCTATGGCCACTTTTGCACAATGCACAAACCAAGATAGCAATTGTGTATATGCGGGAACAAACTTGAGGCACAATGGATGATATGATACCAATATGATATGGTATGTATGGAATGGATGGTGGATCACTAATGTGCACAAATAACGTTGCGGCAATACTCAAATGGCTAATCTCGATAGGCAAATGCATAAAATGGGCTAGGGGTTAACAATGCAATTGCAAGGGTAATATACAAAGGTTGTAAATCGAGGTTACCGTCCATTGCGATGATGAGTAGCGGTGTTCTTGGTGTAGATACCAAGATGATGGAGACTCGTCCTAAGTGGCGAAACACCTTAGGAAGCGGAAAAAACCGCAAACTCAAAATATCAAATGAAAAATGTCAAATGGTGGTAGCGGAAGCGGTGGTGGTGTTGCACTAGGCAATGCGAAGTGGAATGATGGGCTATACAGTCGGAGTTGAATTTATGCGTCCCTAAGTGGCGAAACACCTTAGGAGACACAAGCCACAACTCAAACAAAATTAGGTAGGTTTGGGATGGCGAAAGTGTATGGTGGGTAAGCCTATCACGGAAGGTATGGTGGTGGTTGATGAAGAAGCAACCGTCCTAAGTAGCAAAACACCTTAGGAGACTCAAGTCACTATTCAAACAACCTCAAATGCTATGGTGAACAAATTGGGTTGGGTTGCGGAAGTCGGTGGTGGTAATCACGGATGATATGGTGGAGGGCCTAGGCAAACTTGCGAAATTTCAGAAAATATGATTGAGTCAAATGATGTTGGTGGTATTTTTTGTGGGATGGGGGATGTCAAGAGCTTCAAAGCAGGCAAAATAACGTCAAGCGGACTCGGATGAATTAGTTATGACGAAACAAAATTTCAGCGAGTCGATTATCGAGTTAACGGACATCCGGGAGGAGAGTGCGGATGATCCGAGCTAGAGTCGAGATGATCCGGGAGAAATCCGGACCCGGGTTAAGTGAGCTCGGTTAAGAATTTGGGCGCATGGGGTATCCGGACGTCCGAGGCGTCGGCTGATCCGGGGATGTCGGATGATCCGGAAGAAGGTCCGGATGATCGGGAACAAATCAATCCGCTTCGGGATTTGCTCGTGGAGATGAATTTTGGGCAGATTTTGGGGATTTTGGGGTCAAAATTGGCGAGATTTAAATGGATGGAAGGTGGGAAACTTGGGAAATGCTAGATCCACTTGAAACCAAGCAAATCCACGGATCAAAATCAACAAAACATCATCAAACCAACAAATCACAAAAAAATTGGGGCTATTTTTGGTGGGGATTTTCGGATTTAGGGCGAAATCAAGCAAAGAAGGCTAGAAAGCGGTGGGAGGGCTCCAAAAGCGTGATCAGCGTGGCTCATGATACCATATGATGTGGGTGGAACCCTATAGCGTCGATCTTTCACGTTTGGAGTGGGATCCTCGAAGAACACGATGAACACAGGGAAGAGCGGAGAGAAATCACAAGAAACACTCAAGAACAAGTCAATCACACATCCACTAGACAATCAAACACACAAGATCCACAAGGTACATGAACAACAAAGGGAAAGATACAAGGTAGGTTCATCTCCAAGAGGAGGTCTTGATGATATCCTAGATGGATCTTCCCACAAGGGGTCTTGATGATATCATGGGATCTTCTCCTAGATGGAGGTCTTGGCCTCCAATGGAGTAAGGGTCTCTCTCTCTCAAGAGTAGAGATAGGTAGGAGCAAAGCTCACCTAAGAATGAGCTATCACTTTGCTAACCCTAGAAAGGAGGTGGAGGAGGTCTATTTATAGCCCAAGGCGAAGGGGTAAGTGAGGGGCAAAGGGGTACAGGCTTGGCCCAAGTCACGCCTTGGTGAGGGTCCGGATAATCCGGATGGTGGCTCGGATGATCCGGTGTCGGAGTCCGGATGATCCAGGCGACCGTCTGGATGATCCGGCTTCGTCAGCGAGTTCTGTTGTCTTGGGCATGTTAGCGGATCGTCCGGAGTCGTCCGGATCATCGAGCTCGGTCCGGATCGTCCATTGAAGTCCGGATGATCAAGACAACTCGATCTGCTCCGTTCTTCTTGTTCCTTTCTTCCGTCTTCTCTTCACGCTTCCCTCGCGGATGGTGTAATCGTTCCTTGGCGCTTGCACTCCTCCTTGTCGTCCGTAAAGTTCCGAAAATACCTATGCATGCACACGGGAGAAGTGTCAAGTAGTATGCCATCCTCGAAGGGGTCAAGTGAGCACGTGTAAAGGAGATGATTCACCTTAGTGTGTGTGAAGTAGATGTCGTACGTGTCACTTGCCAAATGGGCTCTTGACATGGTGATGTCCGTAGGATGCTCCGCGTCACAATTGCAACAGGCGTCGTCTAGTGTTCAGTTCTCAGGAGACGCCTCCAGCTCCCGCCTTCACCGAGCCTCAGATAGCTGAGTTGCGAAATATTATCAGCCCCAACACGCTCAAGAAAGATGCATGGCAGAACTTGGTCCCATTACGGAGATCAAGAAGAAGGGGCGAAGCGAAAAGACTAACAAAAGGCGCCGGTGCGAGCCGCCGGACGCAAGAGTTAGATCCGTGCTTAGGGACAGGCCACCTTCACCTAAGGATATCTCGAGGAGGTGCATGTGGCGGGTAGGCGATGCTACCGCCAAATATCTTTGAATCTTGCAACCCGGTGCTATATGGATGCACGCGACGGTGTTCTTTTTGGAGAAGCGGCGTCTCGAGAGAAGGATGTGGCATACCGTTTTTTCGTGGCCAAGGTGCGGAAGGCAAGGTCTTTGTGGAGGCGACATCGGTGGTCACGATCGTCCTGCGGTTTGATGACATCTTTGCTATGTTTAACCTTCATCCGCTACACTACACCTTGATCGGCTGTTTTATTTGAGTATGGAGATGAGGATCATTAGAGACAAGACCGGACATCGTGATAGTCGACCCCTTCTACATGCGTGCCAAGCACTTGGCAGCATTTGAGGGACCTCAAGTTTGAGTTCACACCTCGAAGGCGTCATTACAGCAAACCCGGATAAGGATAACTTCCTTGTGGCTTACTTTCCGAGTAAGTCATCCCTTAACCTCCCGTAACATATGATTTCTTAGATTTGATTGTTCTTTTTTTCTAACATTCCATATTCGGTGCGATGACACATTGCACTCATCCTCTTAAGCCGAAATATTCCATGGCCCGTAATTCGACCCTGACTGTAACTCCAAGATAGACTACACAAATGTCGAAAGTTCTTGATGATGTTCTCCCAGCTCGCCAAATCTGGAAGCACCTTCACGAGCGGTTCATAAGTCACGGCAAGCACATGTTCTCACACTGTCTGAAGTTACTGCTGCGTCAAGCGGCCGCTTTGTGATCGGAAGGATGCCTACTCGCCCTCCATCACATGCGAGCGTCGTGAGGACCATCATCAACCGCTGCGGATAATCTCAAAGGTTGGGCGCGAACGCCGGCAATCCGGGCCGCGGACCTCGAGACAGAATTCTTCGCATCGATCGGAGTTTGCGGACATCATGCATCAATATGTCCTTCATACCTCGTGATAAAAGCGGTGTCCGTCTTTCGATGAGATGGTGTATTTCGTTTTGGTGGAAGTCGACTTTGGCGATCCGACTCTGACGTCGAGGGCGTCGGCGCCTTATGTCGCTAAACCAACTCGAGAGGTTATTGACCCACGCAGGAACACGATCAACGACCACGAGGTCTATTTCCTGCGAGCAAGCGAAGAACAAGAAAGCTGAGATTGCAATCTGGATATTGCGAATATAAGATGAAAGCTTTATTGATCAAGGTGGGGTTACGTGGCGCCTTTATGCAGTCGTTGAACACAAGCGAAATGCTGCGAAGTTGCAGCTATGGCGAACTTTTGATCTAAATAAAACCCAAGTCTAAGCGGTGCCCTAAGGGCTGTATATATGGAGGAAGAGGGGTGAATTTCGTGGCCCTTGGTGGAGGGTCGAAACTAACCCTATCTCTTGTTCCCCACACATCTGGACTCTAAAATAGCCTATACTAATGTATTTCGAAATTACATGGGCCTGGCCCAATAATAAGGTGTGCATGACACCTAGAATAGCCTCTGGACAGAAATTTATGGAGTGGCATCTTGTATATTTCGTCCAAGGCTTCATGCACTCATTATGGTGGCTTCAAAGTCTGAAATCATCACTTGTAACTCCATTCTTGTCCCCCTTAGCATGCCATCATCTCCATCTTGGTTCTTGCTCAATGTTCATCCTTCTCCAAGCTAGGCCCTACATTTGTAAGCAAAACAAATGTATCCAATTTAAACGGCGTCATATTCTCATGAACATTAGAATCATTACCCAAGCGAAAGTACACGGTAATTTAGTTGGCGTTACGAGCTCTAGTAATTCGTCCGGTATGTATAGCGGCGAGGGGCTGTGGGTGTAACAATGGTATTGATGTCCTCATCATCCTCCCTTCTTGAAATGAAGTCGTCCTCGTGAAGTTCATCTTCCTCACCAAATATGGCTTCAAATCTGCAATGTTAAAAGTGGGACTAACCCCAAAATCTGCAAGGCAGCTCAAGTTTATATGCATTATCATTTACTTTCTCCAACACCTTAAAGGGACCAGCGTTACGTGGCATTAGCTTTGATTTGCGCAAATCGGAAATCTATCCTTACATAAATGTAACCAAACAAGATCTCGGTGCAAACACAACATGTTTTCTACCCTTATCTCCGGCAAGTTTATATTTAGCATTCATACGCTCAATGTTTTCCTTAGTTAACTCATGCATTTGATAGAGGCAAAGGTGTCCCGTCTTTCGATGAGATGGTGGATTTCGCTTTGGTGGAAGTCGACTTTGACGATCCGACTCTGAGCGTCTGCGAGGGCGTCGGCGCCTTAGCAATCGCTAAACCAACTCAGAGAGGTTATTGACCACGCAGAACACGATCAACGACCACGAAGGTCATTTCCTGCGAGCAAGCGAAGAACAAGCAAGCTGAGATTGCAATCTGGATATTGCGAATATAAGATGAAAGCTTTATTGATCAAGGTGGGGTTACGTGGCGCCTTTATGCAGTCGTTGAACACAAGCGAAATGCTGTGAAGTTGCAGCTATGGCGAACTTTTAATCTAAACAAAACCCAAGTCTAAGCGGTGCCCTAAGGGCTGTATATATGGAGGAAGAGGGGTGAATTTCGTGGCCCTTGGTGGAGGGTCGAAACTAACCCTATCTCTTGTTTCCCCCACATCGGACTCTAAAATAGCCTATACTAATGTATTTCGAAATTACATGGGCCTGGCCCAATAATAAGGTGATGTGACACCTAGAATAGCCTATGGACGAATATTATGAAGTGGCATCTTGTATATTTCGTCCAAGGCTTCATGCACTCATTATGGTGGCTTCAAAGTCCTGAAATCATCACTTGTAACTCCGTTCTTGATCCCCTTGCGCATGCCATCAACTCCATGTGTGTTCTTGCTCCAATGTTCATCCTTCTCCAAGCTAGGCCCTTCATTTGTAAGCAAAACAAATGTATCCAATTTAAGCGACATCATATTCTCATGAACATTAGAATCATTACCAAGCGAAAGTACTGGTAATTTAGTTGGCGTCTTGTGAGCTCTAGTAATTGGTCGGTATGTATAGCAGCGGGGCTGTGGGTGTAACAATGGTATTGATGTCCTCATCATCCTCCCTTCTTGAAATGAAGTCGTCCTCGACGGAAGTTCATCTTCCTCACCAAATATGGCTTCAAATCTGCAATGTTAAAAGTGGGACTAACCCCAAAATCTGCGAGGCAGCTCAAGTTTATATGCATTATCATTTACTTTCTCCAACACCTTAAAGGGACCAGCAGCACGTGGCATTAGCTTTGATTTGCATAAATTAGAAATCTATCCTTACATAAATGTAACCAAACAAGATCTCGGTGCAAACACAACATGTTTTCTACCCTTATCTCCAGCAAGTTTATATTTAGCATTCATCGCTCAATGTTTTCCTTAGTTAACTCATGCATTTTTAAAATCAATTCAACACGTTCTTTAGCATCAAAATTAACCTTCTCCGAAGATGGAAGAAGCGACAAATCAATAGGTGCACGGTAGGAAACCATACACAACTTCAAAAGGCACATCTTAGTAGTAGAATGCAATGAGCGATTATAAGCAAATTCAATATGAGGCAAGCATTCCTCCACATTTTCTTATTATTCTTTAGAACAGCCCTAAGCATAGTAGACAATGTTCTATTGACTACTTCAGTTTATCCATCGGTTTGGGGGTGACAAGTAGTACTAAAAGCAGTTTAGTCCCCAACAGCCCATAAACATCTCCAAAAGTGGCTAAGAAATTTAGTATCACGATCTGAAACAATAGTATTTGGCACACCATGCAAGCGAATAATTTCACGAAAGAACAAATCAGCAACATTACGACATCATCGCTTTTATGACATGGTATAAAGTGTGCCATTTTAGAGAATCTATCACGACAACAAATATGCTATCCCTCCTTCTTTGTTCTAGGTAAACCTAAAACAAAGTCCATGATATATCCTCCCAAGGAACACTAGAGTGCGAGGCAAAGGCATATATAAACCATGAGGATTGAGTCGTGACTTAGCTTTTTGACATGTAGTGCAGTGAGCAATAAAGCGCTCAACATCCGTCTCATCTTTGGCCAAAAGAAATGTGTAGCAAATCGTCCTCCGTCTTCTTCACGCCAAAGTGTCCCATTAGTCCTCCTCCATCGCCTCCTGCAACAACAAAAGGCGAGCGGAGCTAGCTGGAATGCATAGCTTGTTACCACACGAACACAAATCCATCATTAACGACAAACTTGTTCCATGTTCTTCCTTCTTTACAATTCTGCAATACATCTTTAAAATCAGCATCATGCACATATTGATCTTTGATGGTCTCCAAACCAAATATTTTGAAGTCAAGTTGTGAAAGCATAGTATAGCGACGAGACAATGCATCGGCAATAACATTTTCTTTACCCTTCTTGTGTTTAATGACATAAAGGAAAGTCTCAATGAATTCAACCCATTTAGCATGTCTCGATTCAGTTTAGCTTGACTTTTAATATGTTTCAAAGATTCATGATCGGAATGTATAACAAATTCTTTGGGCCATAAATAATGTTGCCATGTTTCTAAAGTCGAACAAGAGCATATAATTCTTTATCATAAGTAGAATAATTCAGACTAGGCCCTCAATTTTTTAGAAAAGTATACAACAGGTTTGCCATCTTGTAATAACACACCTCTAATCCAATTCCACTAGCATCACATTCAAGCTCAAAAGTCTTATTAAAATCAGGAAGTTGGAGTAAAGGGCATGTGTCAACTTATCTTTCAATACCGTGAAGGCTTCTTCTGTTGCGGTACCCCAAACAAAAGGCACATCCTTCTTTGTAAGCTCATTGAGAGGTGCGACAATGGTGCTGAAATCTCTCTAAGCGCCTATAGAAACCAGCGAGGCCAAGAAACTCCTCACTTGTGTGACCGTTTTGGGCTGCGGCCAACTCTCAATAGCTTCAATCTTGGCTTTATCAACTTCAATTCCTGTGGAGTAACAACATAGCCAAGAAAAGATACTCGATCGGTGCAAAGGTGCACTTCCCAAGGTTACCAAACAAGCGTGCATCACGTAGAGCATTAAAAACAACACGTAAATGTTCCAAATGTTCTTCCAAAGATTTGCTATAAATCAGTATATCATCAAAATAGACTACCACAAATCGTCCAATGAAAGCACGTAAAACTTCGTTCATTAATCTCATGAAAGTACTAGGTGCATTAGTTAACCCAAAAGGCATGACTAACCACTCATATAATCCAAACTTAGTTTTAAATGCTGTTTTCCATTCATCTCCCAATTTCATACGAATTTGATGGTATCCACTCATAAATCAACTTTGGAGAATATTGTAGAGCCACTCAATTCATCAAGCATATCATCTAGCCTAGGAATAGGGTGGCGATAACGAATAGTAATATTATTGATGCCTCTACAATCAACACACATCGTGACGTACCATCCTTTTTCGGCACTAGAATAATAGGAACAGCACAAGGACTAAGGGATTGGCGTATATAACCTTTGTCGAGCAGCTCACATGCTTGGCGCATAATCTCCGCCGTCTCCTCTGGATTGAGTGCGGTATGGTGCGGTTGGGTAATGATGCACGGGAATTAAGTCAATTTGATGCTCAATCCCTCGAATAGGTGGTAATCCGGTGCACGTCTTGTGGAAAGGCGTCGGTGAACTCTGCAAAATGTTAGTGACAGCGAGGGGCAAAGAGGAAAACCGTCCTCGAATGAAAATAATGCCTCTTTGCACACAAAAGCATAGCAAATAGATTTGCTAAAATCTAGCTCATCAATATCAGATTTGGTGGCAAGTAAACATGCACTTTTCAATTTAATTTGAAGCAACAGTAGATGGTTTATTATTAGACTTCATGTGTTGCTCAAATTCTTTTACCACAATCTGATTTTCACTCTTATTTTCTCTGTTTTGCTTTATTAGCTCTATTAATATCATCTTTCAAAATGGACTCAGGAGTCATAGGAAGCAAAGTAATATTTTATCCTTATGAACAAGAGTATCTTGATTGTTTCTACCATGGTGTCAAATTTTTATCAAATTGCCATGGTCTACCAAGTAACAAGGAACATGCTTGCATAGGTACCACATCACAATCAACATAATCAGCATATGTAGAGATACTAAAATGCACACGAGCGATCGTGTTACCTTCACCTTGCATTTGTTGTTGAACCATTGGATGTAGTAAGGATGTGGATGTGGTCTTGTGGTGAGAGATAGCTTCTCCACCATCTCCATGCTAGCCAAGTTGTTGCAGCTCCCTCCATCTATGATGGCCTTGAATAGAGCGTTCCTTCACAACTCCTTTGTATGGAACAAATTATGCCTCTGATTTTGCTCGACTTGTGTAACTGCACACTCAAAACACGTTGAGCAACTAAACATTCATACTGTCGGCATCTTGAGCAGCCATGTATTGTGTCTCATGATCAGAATCATCTCCACCGTGTTCCTCATGTGTAATAAGAGCCAAAGTCTCCTCATCATAGTCACTAAGCGGACTCATACCCACCATCCTCGGTAGCAATCATCACCGCTGAGATTTGCATTCTCTCATAAAATGTCCTCTTCCCTTACAATGACGACAAATAATATCACTTGTGTGCCTGTTGGCGCCATGGAAGAAGAAGAGCTCTGTGCAGAGCCGGCGGTGTGCTCTTGGCGAGATAGTGGTGGTTGTGCTGTTTTCTTGTATCACGGTTGGAGGTGGCACTGAAGGAGGTGATGGTGCGGTGGAAGTAGATGATGCGTGGTGTCCATGATGAAGGTCGACTGCGAGAAAAGTTAGTGCGGCGCCAATGCTGTCGATCCTGCACTTCACGTTCGACTTTACAAGCAAGATGGAATAAGCAGTGATATTATTATAATCCTTATAGTCTAGAATGGTGCGAATCTCTCTATTTAATCCACCCGAGCGTGCAAGCATAGCTTCATTCTCCTCAACAATACCACATCTAATCAAGCCGGTTTGTAATTCTGATAATATTCTTCTCTGAGTTTTTCCTTGTCTTAAGCGCTGCAATTTTGAAGTAATTCACGTTGATAATATGGTGGAACCAGCGATCGCATAGCAGTTTTCAAAGCAGCCCAAGTAACATTGGAGCAGGATATAATCTACAATGTTGGACCACCAAACACATGCAAAGCTAGTGAAAGCACAAACAGCGGCGAGGAACACGTCTCTCCTCGGGATATTGTAAACATGTAAATCGTTGTTCAGTTTCTAACTCCCAAGTAAGATATATATCGGGAACATATCTACCCTCAAATGGTGGAATATTCAATTTCAGTTTAGGGAGATGGTCATGATCTCGTACTGAGGAGCCCTAATATTGCCATTATTTGCATGTGGGCGACACGGTGGTTGTGGTGCTGGTGGTTGCGTGTAGTTACGATGTTGATCAACCTCATCCTCATAATCGTCCACATACTCATCATCCTCCTCGGTACCACCGGCAGCGATGGCGAGCCAAAGAAGCACCAACAGCGATGGCAATGGCACGAAATTTTGTCTGGCTCAAGAGGAACCTGCTGAGCTCGTCCATCTTGATTCGGAAGGGCGTAGTTGTTGTCGTTCTTGAGAGGTGCGATAGGTGCAGCCGGCGGTGGTTGTGGAAAAGCGAGCAATTCATCAAACTTGCTATCAAGCTTTGTTTCAAGCGTCTTCTCAATGCCATCTATCTTCTCCATGGCCTCGTCAAATCTGTTTACCACGTCTTGCACTGTCCAATCATCATTTCTTTGAAACTTATCATGTAGCTGTTTGTTAGTCGAGTTCTCCCAATCAGTCTCATCGACTTGTGATCCTACCATGGTTAGCGAAAATAGAAACACACAAGAATATGATCCTACAAACTACTAAGAAGTGGTGGTGGTGTATCACAAACCCGTCAAGCAAATCTCAAATTCTTACAGTTCTTACCCAGCGGCGGCGGTGATCGGCAACCGTTGTAGTCAAAACTCTCAAAGCTTGGATATAGCGATTACGGGGAGAATCAAGCATACAGCGTAGATGTATGTGGAGCTGGGAAGGCTTATAATATGGTAGCAAAAAAGGTCGACAATAATCAATTGAGAGATTGAAAGTTGAATAAGCGCTCAGCAGCGATCTTGTCTTGGTCCTAGGCTGAACCGTGCTAGAGGCGAGCCTAGAACACTAACAAAATCACGGCTGCTGCGTAAACAAGGAAGGAGCACACTCTGAATTTTTTTTCGCTCCTTTTTTGCGCTTTTTTGCGAAAAATCACTATAATGGCGAGTGTCTCAAAACTCTTCCAGTCAAACTGATAGGATGGGCACGAAATTTTTTCGACCAATTTTTTTTTTTTGAGTGCTGGACCCAAAAGCTGAAGCGGGTCAAAAAACTTTCTATATGTTGTTGTCTCAATCGCTTAGAAACACCTAAAAATAGGATAGCGAGAAAATTTTTTGTCCGTGCGTTTTGGAAAATTTTGGGCCTAAGCGGAGGTGGTTTCGGACTCTTTTTGAAACCAACCTCTTCTCTGAATGACAAAAGATTGCTGGAATCGAAACCTACTCGGACAAGGAAACACGAATCGGAAATTAGATGGATCGAAAACAAATCTAATATGCAAGGAACTTCGGTTGGTGGTGGATATATGGTGGTGGTATATAGCAGCGGTGGTGGTATATGGCGGTGGTGGTATATGGATCACAGATTGAGCGGTGGCGGATAAGCGGTGGTGGTAGATGGCGAGGATGATGATGCAGTGCGGCGGTGGCGTGACAACTTATGACGAACTTCGAAACTCTAAAGACTAGACTCTAAGACCAGCAACTAGACACGGCGATGCAACATAAATTCAACAACGTAAATCTGAAAAGATTATGCAAAGGCTCGAGATTGGTTGGATATGATGACCTAACCATAATTTTTTGGCTTTTTAAATGGACTATAGGTGAAAAACAGACTCGATCTAAACTACGAAAAGCTGTAAAATCTCACGAGCAACACGGAAATCTGATACCACTTGATAAAAGCGGTGTCCCGTCTTTCGATGAGATGGTGTATTTCGCTTTGGTGGAAGTCGACTTTGATGATCCGACTACGAGCGTGCGAGGGCGTCGGCGCCTTATGTCGCTAAACCAACTCAGGAGGTTATTGACCACGCGAACACGATCAACGACCACGAGGTCTATTTCCTCTGAGCAAGCGAAGAACAAGCAAGAAAGCTGAGATTGCAATCTGGATATTGCGAATATAAGATGAAAGCTTTATTGATCAAGGTGGGGTTACGTGGCGCCTTTATGCAGTCGTTGAACACAAGCGAAATCTGCGAAGTTGCAGCTATGGCGAACTTTTGATCTAAACAAAACCCAAGTCTAAGCGGTGCCCTAAGGGCTGTATATATGGAGGAAGAGGGGTGAATTTCGTGGCCCTTGGTGGAGGGTCGAAACTAACCCTATCTCTTGTTTCCCCACATCGGACTCTAAAATAGCCTATACTAATGTATTTCGAAATTACATGGGCCTGGCCCAATAATAAGGTGGCCAGCACCTAGAATAGCCTCTGGACGAAATTTATGGAGTGGCATCTTGTATATTTCGTCCAAGGCTTCATGCACTCATTATGGTGGCTTCAAAGTCCTGAAATCATCACTTGTAACTCCATTCTTGTCCCCCTTGCGCATGCCATCATCTCCATGCTGGTTCTTGCTCCAATGTTCATCCTTCTCCAAGCTAGGCCCTACATTTGTAAGCAAAACAAATGTATCCAATTTAAGCAGCGTCATATTCTCATGAACATTAGAATCATTACCAAGCGAAAGTACACAGTAATTTAGTTGGCGTCTTGTGAGCTCTAGTAATTAGTCCGATATGTATAGCGGCAGGGGCTGTGGGTGTAACAATGGTATTGATGTCCTCATCACCTCGGGGCAGTTCTTCCTCAGATATCAACCGTCCAACAATGAGATAGATGGAATGCTACAAATGCAGGGTGACAACGACCGCGATTTCATGACCATCACGACAGACGGCGGCTTCATCCACGCTCCTGTCCGATGAGTCGAGTCGAAAGTAGTGATGTGTAGTTTGGCTCATGTTGTAATTAAACTTTAATGAATTTGTATGTCTCTTTGGTTTGGACAGTCGTTCAACTTAGATGTAATCAATGCTATCTATTAGTAGGACCATGAATCGTGCTATTAATGTCTTGCTTTTCTCTTCGATCCTTTTGTTGCATACTTACATATTGCTTATGTATTATCATTGTTTGGCTTGTGCATAGAGATGCCGTCGTATGTGGGTGTACAAGGTAAGGTTCGAGTCTCTGACGGTGGGAGAATGTCGGAGAGCAGTTCACCGTTCATGATATGATTACAAAGGTACACCACTAGGCGGAGGCGAATCTAGAATCGCCCGCTATCTAGCGGAGAGAGGAGAGGCGTTGGAGGAGCTGGATGAAGACCGGTTTGATCGCGATGATGCTCAACGTGATGACCACAACTCTCTTCTATGTGATGGTAGTTTAGATGATCGATATCAACTTGTCTTTGTGAAGACAAACTCGATACTCGCGGTCTTGAGACTTGTAATGTTTTATCTTTGTTCGGTCTTTTGAATTAGGAGACTAATATGATGAATTGTATTAGGAGACTAATCTTCTATTGTATTCGATGAATCGATGTTGCTATGTCTTTCTTGTCTATATTACGTCCAATAATATATTTTGTAACTGTGCAAAAATCAGAAAAGTAAAAAACAAATATTCATACTAATGGCGCATCACCACCAGTGCGCCATTAGTATCTAAAAGATCTACTAATGGCGCATCAACACGAGAATCGCCATTAGTATGACAAAGCTTACATGCTTACCTATGGCCCCGGAAGAACACACTAATGGCACATGGTGTTACATACTAATGGCGCCTTTGCTTGGTGCGCCATTAGTACCAGAACTACTAATGGCGCACCGGTGGTGCGCCATTAATAAAAAACTACTAGTGGCGTGCTACTAATGGCGCCTTGTGTCGCCATTAGTAAACAAAACGATCTTGCCATTAGTAGGCCTTTTCCTAGTAGTGTATGGGTCCGACACGACTCCGAATGACAAAATTATGACCGTTTTAGTGAACATATGTCCTTTCTATGGCAATCCTTGAAAGTACTTCATTATCTCGTGCGCTATTTGCCTGATTGCCCCAAAATTTCTTGTCCTCTATAGAGGAGATATCGTTTCCACATATATATTGACCGATGCCAGGAATGCCCTTTTGTTCTTGGCTTTCACGTGCATGAGTTACAGCTTGCCATCCGCGAAAACAAGGAGAATAAGGCATATAGCATGCTGGATTTTCTTCAATTCTGACCAAATAAGTTGCGGATCATAGAGCATCTGCGAGAAGATCGTTTGTCCCTACCGAGGGCTAATGTCTATAAGCAACATAATCTCTCGAATTCCTTCAAAAGGAAGTGCCAATGGGTTGAAACTTGTTTGAAAAACAATGACGAATGATGTTCTTTGACTTTCGGGCGAAAAGTCCTGCTTAAGGCTGAATTTGAGGTACTCGGGCCTCTGGCATAATGAAGTATTTTTGGATTCCTGCGCTTCTTGTGGCAGTTTAGTACTTATGGGCCCGACACGGACTCCGAATGGCAAAATTATGACCGTTTTAGTGAACATCTGTCCTTTCTATGGCAATCCTTGAAAGTACTTCATTTTCTCGTGTGCTCTTTGCCTGATTACCCCAAAATTTCTTGTCCTCTATAGAGGAGATATCGTTTCCACATATATATTGACCGATGCTAGGAATGCCCTTTTGTTTTGGGCTTTCACGCGCATGAGTTACAGCATGCCATCCGGCAAAAACAAGAAGAATAAGGCATATAGCCGATGGATTTTCTTCAATTAACGGCCAAATGAGATTGCCCGGATCATAGAGCATCTGCAGAAAGGTACTTTGCCCTACCAGGGGGCTAATGTCTATAAGCAACATATCTCTCGAATTTCCATAAAAAGGAAGTGCCAATGGGTTCAGAAACTTGTCTGAAAAACAGCGACGAATGATGTTCTTTGACTTTTAGGGCCAAAAAGTCCTGCTTAAGGTGATTTTGAGGGTACTCTGGGCCTCCTGGCGGAAGCATGAGGTATTTTTTGGATTCCATGCGCTCATCATGGCGGTGTAGTACTTATGGGTCAAGCAGGGGACTCGAATGACATAATTATGACCGTTTTACTGAACATCTGTCCATTCTATGGCAGTCCTTGAAAGTCATTCATTTTCTCGTGTGCTTTTTTCCTGATTGCCCCAAAATATCTTGTCCTCTATAGAGGAGATATCGTTTCCACATATATATTGACCGATGACAGTAATGCCCTTTTTGATAGAGGCGGAGGTGTCCCGATCTTTCGATGAGATGATAACTATCGAGCCTAGAACACTAATGAGGTCACGGCGTAGCACAACTAGCATCAATAAAGGATACTAAGTAGCTCTTGACAGCAAGATATAAGTGAAGATCCTGGCGGTAGTGAAGATAATGATGAAAAACAACTACCAAGCGGGACATACAACAACTCTCTCTCAACTTTCCTCTTGAAAAGTTTGAGCCAATTTTCGATAAATTCTTTCAAAGAATGCTACTAACTCAAGCTTTCCAATGCAAAAGAATCACTCAATTCGAGTTGATATGAGAGTCAAAGAATTCTAAAGCGGCACGAAAAATTGGAACAAAAGCTGTGTTCACGAACTTGGAGGGCAAGCAGAAACCTATTTAGGAGCCGATTTTGAGGTGTCAAATATTGAACTAGCTTCTGCAAATATTTAGATGCGGCTCGTCTCTAGCTTCAATTTTAGTACTCACGGAGCCAAAGCGGACTTCATATGAGGAAGATACACTGTTTTCTTGAGCGGTCATAAAGCAGATTCAATCCGAATTGAGTGCGAGATTGATTCGAGATAGATCCGATTTTTTTCTTCTCTCTTTTTTCTCACTCTTTTTCTTTTCTTCTCTCTCTTCTTCTTTTTTCCTTTTTTCTCTCTTTTTTCTCTCTTTTTCTCCCTCTTTCCAAGACAAACTAGATAAAGGTCAGATTGGATCGGGCGAAGATGTGAATGACCTCAACTATGATTATGACAATGAACAACGCGTGTACGTGGTGGAAATTAATAGATGTGATGGTGGACAGCGGAAGGGATAATGATGCAGTGGCGGCGTGACTAATGTGAACAGAACTTCGAAACTCTAAAGGAACTAGACACTAAGACCCACAAGCCCGTGACACGACGATGCAACCGATAATTCAACTATGCAAACAACGAATAGAAAATTGCAAAGGCTCGGTGGCTTGGATAAAGGATGAAACAGATCTAACTTTTTGTGGCTTTTCATGGACTATAGGTATGAATAGCAGATCACGATCTAAACTATGAAAAGCGTAAAATCTCACCGAGCAACACAAGCGATACCACATGATAGGCGGAGGTGTCGATCTTTCGATGAGATGATAACTATCGATTTGGTGGAGACTACTTTGCGATCGACTACAAGCGTGCTGACGTTGCGCCTTAACAATCGCTAAACCAACTCCAGGAGGTTATTGACCACGTCGGAGCACAATCAACGACCACGAAGGTCTATTCACGCAAGCAATCGAAGAACAAGCAAGAATATGATAAAAGCAATCTGAATATTGCGGTATGTATGAAGTATTGATAAAGGTGGGGATCCGTGGCGGTCTTGGTGCAGTCGTTGGACACAAGCGAAGTACACGAAGTTGCAATGGCTAACTTTTAACTAAACAAATCCCAAGGAAAATGGTACTAGATGGATATACTTATATAGGAGCAAGGGGTGGCGGCCAAGGAGGTGGGAGGACGTCCCCAAGGCAGCCTAAAACTAACCCTAGGTCATATAAGGCCAATGGGCCAGAGTGGAGGTGACGTAACACCTTTGGACTTGCAGTTTGACTCGGATTCTGGTGCAGCATCAGATTGTTTCGTCCATAACTCAACGCTTCGGACGGATTTTAAGGTGATTCCAATTGTGCTGGAAAGAGCATAAAATCTACTTTCCAACAAAAAAAGAATTACCCAATTCGGAGTCGGTATGAAAAAGTTGTTGGCGTTTTGAGTCATGTATGTCTGTGCAGTCCGAATCTGAATCCAGAACGTGAGAGACTGACTCTATCTTCTCTTGGCCCAAAAGTGACGTGAGAAGACTTTTTGAACATCACCTAAACTTCTTCTTTTCCCTTATCCTCATATGTGGATTGTACAAATGTCCCATACACCTGCAATTAGACGAAACACAAAAGTATGTGAAGTATTTTTGTTCTGGATAACATAAATATATTATTGAATAGTTTGCACTAGAAATCACCTGACAAATATGCATGTATGCAATATTTTTGGTCTTATCCAAGGTAGTCATGTCCTCCACATATATATTGTCCGATGCCAGTAATGCCCTTTTGTTCTTGGCTTTCACGTGCATGAGTTACAGCATGCCATCCTGCGGAAACAAGGAGAATAAGGCATATAGCCGCTGGATTTTCTTCAATTTACAGCCAAATGAGATTGCCCGGATCATAGAGCATTTGCGAAAGATGCGTTCTCCCTACCAGGGGTAATGTCTATAAGCAACATAATCTCGAATTTCCTTCAAAGGAAGTGCTAATGGGCTCGAAACTTATGCGAAAAACAGCGACGAATGATGTTCTATGACTTTCGGGGCCAAAAGTCACCTTAAGGCGAATTTGAGGTACTCCGGACTCTGGCTCAGCGGGGAGTATTTTTGGATTCATGCTTTCATGGTGAGTGGTTTGAATACTTATGGGTCCGACCACGGACTACGAATGACAAAATTATGACCGTTTTAGTGAACATCTATCCGTTCTATGGCAATCCTTGAAAGTACTTCATTTTCTCGTGCGCTATTTGCCTAATTGCCCCAAAATTTCTTGTCCTCTATAGAGGAGATATCGTTTCCACATATATATTGACCGATACCAGGAATGCCCTTTTGTTCTTGGCTTCCACGCGCATGAGTTACAGCATGCCATCCGGTGAAAACAAGGAGAATAGGGCATATAGCCGTTGGATTTTCTTCAATTTACGGCCAAATGAGATTGCCAGGATCATAGAGCTTCTGCGAAAAGGTATGTTTGTCCCTACCGAGAGGCTAATGTCTATAAGCAACATAATCTCTTGAATTCCCTTCAAAAGAAAGTGCCAATGGGTTGAAACATGCGAAAAACAGCGGCGTATGATGTTCTATGACTTCGGGGCCAAAAGTCCTGCTTGAGGCTGAATTTGAGGGACTCGGGCCTCTGGCCCATCGGGAAATATTTTTGGATTATACGCTTGCATGAGCAGTTTGAGTACTTATGGGTCCAACACGGACTTCGAATGACAAAATTATGACCGTTTTAGTGAACATCTGTCCTTTCTATGGCAATCCTTCAAAGTACTTCATTTTCTCGTGCGGTCTTTGCCTGATTGCCCCAAAATTTCTTGTCCTCTATAGAGGAGATATCATTTCTATATATATATTGACCGATGCCAGGAATGCCCTTTTGTTTCGGGCTTTCACGCGCATGAGTTACATTAGGCCATCCGACGAAAACAAGGAGAATAAGGCATATAGCCTTTGGATTTTCTTCAATTTACGGCCAAATGAGATTGCCCGGATCATAGAGCATCTGCCGAAAGGTACGTTTGTCCCTACTAGGGGGGCTAATGTCTATAAGCAACATAATCTCTCGAATTTCCTTCAAAGGAAGTGCCAATGGGTTGAAACTTATGCGAAAAGCAATGACGAATGATGTTCTTTGACTTTCGGGGCCAAAATGTCACCTTAAGGCTGAATTTGAGGTACTCGGGCCTCTGGCGCAAGCATGGGTATTTTTTGGATTAGCAGCGCTCGCCTTGGCTGTTGTATGATACTTATGGGTCCGACACGGACTCCGAATGACATAATTATGACCGTTTTAGTGAACATCTGTCCATTCTATGGCAGTTCTTGAAAGTACTTCATTTTCTCATGTGCTTTTTGCCTGATTGCCCCAAAATTTCTTGTCCTCTATAGAGGAGATATCGTTTCCACATATATATTGACCGATGCCAGGAATGCCCTTTTGTTCTTGGCTTTCAGGCGCATGAGTTACAGCATGCCATCGGCGAAAACAAGGAGAATAAGGCATATATTGATGAGGACATCAATACCGTTGTTACACCCACAGCCCCTGCTGCTATACATACTGGACCAACTACTAGAGCTCGCGCACGACAACTAAATTACCAGGTACTTTCATTTCTTGGTAATGATTCTAATGTTCATGAGAATATGATCCTGCCTAAACTGGATACATTTGTTTTGCTTACAAATGAAGGGCCTAGCTTGGAGAAGGATGAACATTGGAGCAAGAACAAGCATGGAGATGATGGCATGCATAAAGAGGAACAAACGGAGTTACAAGTGATGATTTCAGGACTTTGAAGCCACCATAATGAGTGCATGAAGCCTTGGACAGAAATATACAAGATGCCACTTCATAAATTTCGTCGGAGGCTATTCTAGGTCTTCGTCACCTTATTATTAGGCCAGGCCCATGTAATTTCGAAATACATAAGTATAGGCTATTTTTAGAGTCCGTATGTGTGGGGAAACAAGAGATAGGGTTAGTTTGGACCCCTCCACCAAGGGCCACGAAATTCACCCCTCTTCCTCCATATATACAGCCCTTAGGGCCCGTTTAGAACTTTGGGTTTTGTTTAGATTAAAGTTACGCCATAGCTGCAACCGGCGTACTTAGTTTGTGTTCAGCGACCGGACAAAGGCGTCCACAGAACCCCACCTTTATCAATAAAGCTTTCATCTTATATTACGCAATATCAGTTGCAATCTCGGTTTCTTGCTTGTTCTTCGTTTGCTCGCGAGAAGCAGACCCTCGTGGTCGGAGTTGATGCGTGCTCGGCGTGGTTGATAACCTCTCGGAGTTGGTTTAGCGATTGCTAAGCGCGACATCCTCGCTACGTTTGTAGTCGGATCGTCAAAGTCGACTTCCACCAAAAGCGATTGATAGAAGCGGTGTCCGTCTTCGATGAGATGGTGGATTTCGCTTTGGTGGAAGTCGACTTTGGCGATCCGACTCTGACGTGCGCGAGGGCGTGGCGCCTTATGTCGCTAAACCAACTCAGGAGGTTATTGACCCTTGAGACACGATCAACGACCACGAGGTCTATTTCCTGAGCAAGCGAAGAACAAGCAAGAAAAGAGATTGCAATCTGGATATTGCGAATGTAGATGAAAGCTTTATTGATCAAGGTGGGGTTACGTGGCGCCTGCAGTGCGTTGAACACAAGCGAAATCTGAAGTTGCAGCTATGGCGAACTTTTGATCTAAACTAAACCCAAGTCTAAGCGGTGCCCTAAGAGGCGTATATATGGAGGAAGAGGTGGTGGCCCTTGGTGGAGGGTCCGAAACTAACCCTATCTCTTGTTTCCCACACATCGGACTCTAAAATAGCCTATACTAATGTATTTCGAAATTACATGGGCTGGCCCAATAATAATGTAACCTGACACCTAGAATAGCCTCTGAACGAAATTTATGAGTGGCATCTTGTATATTTCGTCAGGCTTCATGCACTCATTATGGTGGCAAAGTCCACAGAAATCATCACTTAACTCCATTCTTGTCCAATGCATGCCATCATCTCCATGCTGGTTCTTGCTCCAATGTTCATCCTTCTCAAGCTAGGCCCTAAATTTGTAAGCAAAACAAATGTATCCAATTTGACATCATATTCTCATGAACATTAGAATCATTGTACACAGTTGGCCTCGAGTGTATGTAGTTAACATTGATGTCCTCATCAAATCTGGCTTCCTCACCCAAATATCTGCAATGTTAAAAGTGGGACTAACCCCAAAATCTGCAGGCAGCTCAAGTTTATATGCATTATCATTTACTTTCTCCAACACCTTAAAGGGACCAGCAGCACGTGGCATTAGCTTTGATTTGCGCAAATCAGGAAATCTATCCTTACACAAATGTAACCAAACAAGATCTCCAGTGCAAACACAACATGTTTTCTACCCTTATCTCCGAGCAAGTTTATATTTAGCATTCATCGCTCAATGTTTTCCTTAGTTAACTCATGCATTTTAAAATCAATTCATACGTTCTTTAGCATCAAAATTAACCTTCTCCGAAGATGGAAGAAGCGACAAATCAATAGGTGCACGGGTGAAACCATACACAACTTCAAAGGGCACATCTTAGTAGTAGAATGCAATGAGCGATTATAAGCAAATTCAATATGAGGCAAGCATTCCTCCACATTTTCTTATTTTTCTTTAGAACAGCCCTAAGCATAGTAGACAATGTTCTATTGACTACTTCAGTTTATCCATCGGTTTGGGGGTGACAAGTAGTACTAAAAGCAGTTTAGTCCCCAACTTGGCCCATAAACATCTCCAAAAGTGGCTAAGAAATTTAGTATCACGATCTGAAACAATAGTATTTGGCACACCATGCAAGCGAATAATTTCACGAAAGAACAAATCAGCAACATTAGCGGCATCATCGCTTTTATGACATGGTATAAAGTGTGCCATTTTAGAATCTATCACAACAACAAATATGCTATCCCTCCCTTCTTTGTTCTAGGTAAACCTAAAACAAAGTCCATGATATATCCTCCCAAGGAACACTAGAGTGCAGGCAAAGGCATATATAAACCATGAGGATTGAGTCGTGACTTAGCTTTTTGACATGTAGTCGGTGAGCAATAAAGCGCTCAACATCCGTCTCATCTTTGGCCAAAAGAAATGTGTAGCAAGTCGTCCTCCGTCTTCTTCACGCCAAAGTGTCCCATTAGTCCTCCTCCATCGCCTCCTGCAACAACAAAAGGCGAGCGGAGCTAGCTGGAATGCATAGCTTGTTAGCAGAACACAAATCCATTATTAACGACAAACTTGTTCCATGTTCTTCCTTCTTTACAATTCTGCAATACATCTTTAAAATCAGCATCATGCACATATTGATCTTTGATGGTCTCCAAACCAAATATTTTGAAGTCAAGTTGTGAAAGCATAGTATAGCGACGAGACAATGCATCGACAATAACATTTTCTTTACCCTTCTTGTGTTTAATGACATAAGGGAAAGTCTCAATGAATTCAACCCATTTAGCATGTCTACGATTCAGTTTAGCTTGACTTTTAATATGTTTCAAAGATTCATGATCAGAATGTATAACAAATTCTTTGGGCCATAAATAATGTTGCCATGTTTCTAAAGTCGAACAAGAGCATATAATTCTTTATCATAAGTAGAGTAATTCAGACTAGGCCCTCAATTTTTAGAGAAAAGTATACAACAGGTTTGCCATCTTGTAATAACACACCTCTAATCCAATTCCACTAGCATCACATTCAAGCTCAAAAGTCTTATTAAAATCGGGAAGTTGGAGTAAAGGGCATGTGTCAACTTATCTTTCAATACCGTGAAGGCTTCTTCACATGCGGTACCCCAAACAAAAGGCACATCCTTCTTTGTAAGCTCATTGAGAGGTGCGACAATGGTGCTGAAATCTCTCTACAGCGCCTATAGAAACCAGCGAGGCCAAGAAACTCCTCACTTGTGTGACCGTTTTGGGCTGCGGCCAACTCTCAATAGCTTCAATCTTGGCTTTATCAACTTCAATTCCTGTGGAGTAACAACATAGCCAAGAAAAGATACTCGGTCGATTGCAAAGGTGCACTTCCCAAGGTTACCAAACAAGCGGGCATCACGTAGAGCATTAAAAACAACGCGTAAATGTTCCAAATGTTCTTCCAAAGATTTGCTATAAATCGGTATATCATCAAAATAGACTACCACAAATCGTCCAATGAAAGCACGTAAAACTTCGTTCATTAATCTCATGAAAGTACTAGGTGCATTAGTTAACCCAAAGGCATGACTAACCACTCATATAATCAAACTTAGTTTTAAATGTTGTTTTCCATTCATCTCCCAATTTCATACGAATTTGATGGTATCCACTCATAAATCAACTTTGGAGAATATTGTAGAGCCACTCAATTCATCAAGCATATCATCTAGCCTAGGAATAGGGTGGCGATAACAAATAGTAATATTATTAATGCCTCTACAATCAACACACATCGTGATGTACCATCCTTTTCGGCACTAGAATAATAGGAGCAGCACAAGGACTAAGGGATTGGCGTATATAACCTTTATCGAGCAGCTCACTGTGCTTGGCGCATAATCTCCTTCGTCTCCTACGGATTGAGTGCGGTATGGTGCGGTTGGGTAATGATGCAGGAATTAAGTCAATTTGATGCTCAATCCCTCGAATAGGTGGTAATCCGGTGCGCGTCTTGTGGAAAGGCGTCGGTGAACTCTGCAAAATGTTAGTGACAGCGAGGAGGCAAAGAAGGAAAACACGTCCTCGAATGAAAATAATGCCTCTTTGCACACAAAAGCATAGCAAACAGATTTGCTAAAATCTAGCTCATCAATATCAGATTTAGTGGCAAGTAAACATGCACTTTTCAATTTAATTTGAAGCAACGGTAGATGGTTTATTATTAGGCTTCATGTGTTGCTCAAATTCTTTTGCCACAATCTGATTTTCCTCTTATTTTCTCTGTTTTGCTTTATTAGCTCTATTAATATCATCTTTCAAAATGGACTCAGAGTCATAGGAAGCAAAGTAATATTTTTATCCTTATGAACAAGAGTATCTTGATTGTTTCTACCATGGTGTCTGAAATTTTATCAAATTGCCATGGTCTACCAAGTAACAAGGAACATGCTTGCATAGGTACCACATCACAATCAACATAATCAGCATATGTAGAGATACTAAAATGCACACGAGCAGTCGTGTTACCTTAACCTTGCAGCTGTTGTTGAACCATTGGATGTAGTAAGGATGTGGATGTGGTCTTGTGGTGAGATATAGCTTCTCCACCATCTCCATGCTAGCCAAGTTGTTGCAGCTCCCTCCATCTATGATGGCCTTGAATAGAGCGTTCCTTCACAACTCCTTTGTATGAAACAAATTATGCCTCTGATTTTGCTCACCTTGTGTAACCTGCACACTCAAAACACGTTGAGCAACTAAACATTCATACTGTCGGCATCTTGGCAGACCATGTATTGTGTCTCATGATCAGAATCATCTCCACCGTGTTCCTCATGTGTAATAAGAGCCCAAGTCTCCTCATCGTACTCACTAGCGGACTCATACCCACCATCCTCGGTAGCAATCATCACCTGCTGAGATTTGCATTCTCTTGCAAAATGTCCTCTTCCCTTACTGACGACAAATAATATCACTTGTGTGCCTGTTGGCGCCATAGAAGAAGAAGAGCTCTGTGCGGGCCAGCGGTGTGCTCTTGGCAGATAGTGGTGGTTGTGCACCTTTCTTGTATCACGGTTGGAGGTGGCACTGAAGGAGGTGATGGTGCGGTGGAAGTAGATGATGCGCGTGGTGTCCATGATGAAGGTCGACTGCGAGAAAAGTTAGTGCGGCGCCAATGCACATCGATCCTGCACTTCACGTTCACTTTACAAGCAAGATGGAATAAGCAGTGATATTATTATAATCCTTATAGTCTAGAATGGTGCGAATCTCTCTATTTAATCCACCCGGAAAGCGTGCAAGCATAGCTTCATTCTCCTCAACAATACCACATCTAATCAAGCGGTTTGTAATTCACGATAATATTCTTCTCAGAATTTTTCCTTGTCTTAAGCGCTGCAATTTTGAAGTAATTCACGTTGATAATATGGTGGAACCAGCGATGCGCATAGCAGTTTTCAAAGCAGCCCAAGTATTTGGAGCAGGATATAATCGACAATGTTGGACCACCAAACACATGCAAAGCTAGTGAAAGCACAAGCAATGGCGAGGAACGTCTCTCCTCGGGATATTGTAAACATGTAAATCGTTGTTCAGTTTCTAACTCCCAAGTAAGATATATATCGAGGAACATATCTACCCTCAAATGGTGGAATATTCAATTTCAGTTTAGGGAGATGGTCATGATCTCGTACTGAGGAGCCCTAATATTGCCATTATTTGCATGTGGGCGACACTGGTGGTTGCGGTGCTGGTGGTTGCGTGGTTACGATGTTGATCAACCTCATCCTCATAATCGCCCACATACTCATCATCCTCCTCGGTACCACCGGCGATGGCGCGAGAGCCAAAGAAGCAACAGATGATGGCAGCGGCACGAAATTTTGTCTGGCTCAATAGGAACACGCTGAGCTCATCAATACTGATTCGGAAGGGCGTGGTTGTTGTCGTTCTTGGTGCGATAGGTGCAGCCGGCGGTGGTTGTGGAAAAGCAGCGAGCAATTCATCAAACTTGCTATCAAGCTTTGTTTGACGTCTTCTCAATGCCATCTATCTTCTCCATGGCCTCGTCAATCTGTTTACCACATCTTGCACTGTCCACTCATCATTTCTGAAATTTATCATGTAGCTGTTTGTTCGTCATGTTCTCCCGATCGGTCTCGTCGACTTGTGATCCTGCCATGGTTAGCGACAATAGAAACACACAAGAATATGATCCTCTGGGACTACTAACAAGAGGTGGTGGTGGGTGTCACAAATCCGTCAAGCAAATCTCAAATTCTTACGGTTCTTACCCAGTGCGGCGGTGATCGGCAACCGTTGTAATCAAAACTCTCAAAAGCTTGGATAGGCGATTGCGGGGAGAGTCAAGCATACGGCGTAGATGTATGTGGAGCTGGGAAGGCTTATAATATGGCAGCAAAAGGTTGACAATAATCAATTGAGAGATGCAAAGTTGAATAAGCGCTCAACTTGGCAATCTTGTGATGGTCCTAGGCTGAATGTGCTAGAGGCGAGCCTAGAACACTAACAAAATCACGGTTGCTGCGTAAACAAGGAAAAGCACACTCTTCCCGGTTTGACACAGGAAGAGTTTTGAACACTTCGCCATTATAGTGATTTTCGGCAAAAAAGCAGAGAGTGCAAAAAAAAAAAGCGCAAAAAAAAGTGAAAAGAAAATCAGAGTGTGCTTCTCCCTTGTTTCCGTGCAGCGTCGTGATTTTGTTAGTGTTCTGGGCTCGCGTCTCTACAGTCTAGCCTAGGACCAACCTGATGCCGTCGTTAACGTTTATTCAACTTTGCATCTCGAATTGATTATTCTGACCCTTTTGCTACCATATTATAAGCCTTCAACTCCACATGCATCTCGTCGTGCGTTTGACTCTCCTGGTAATCGCTCTATCAAGCTTTGAGGGTTTTGACTAGCGGTTGCGATCACCGCTGTCTTGCTAGGTAGGCTGGTAGAATTTGAGATTTGCTTCACGGGTTTGTGATACACCACCACCACTTCTTAGTAGTCTGTAGGATCATATTCTTGTGTGTTTCTATTCTGCTGCTAACCATGGTAGAATCACAAGCCGATGAGGCTGATTAGGAGAACACAGCGAACAAACAGCTACATGATAAATTCAGCAAATGATGAGTGGACAGGTGCAAGATGTTGATCGCGAGCATCCACGTTCATCCCCATGTACACTCAGACTACTCTCAAGCCCCAAGAGGACATATGGCGAGACCTCGAACATCGCCATTGGACACAAGGTGAATTCACTCCTCTTGAACCGTCACTTTCCACATGTGAGACATGGCTACTACCTCATGCATGGACCTTGCATACACTCGAGGTACAACCAAGATGACCATGGAGAATCCAGGACCAAGGCCAAGCATGGAGAGGAGAAGGAAGAAGAAGAATGGAGCAAGGCTGGACTTGCCGGATCATCCGGACACCGGTAGGACGATCCGGATCGAGCCAGACGATCCGGACGACCACCGACGATCCGGCTAGCGTGCGAAGACACCGAAGCTGCTCGGCAAGCCGGATCATCCGGACGATCCACTGGATCATCCGGACCCCGACACCGGATCATCAAGACCACCATCCGGATCATCCGGACCCGCTTTGTGTCTTGTGACTTGAAATTTGAGCCCATGCCTCGCCCCTAGCCTATATAGGACTCCTCCTCCTCACTTTGAGACTCGGCATTGGATTAGCTCATATTTGTGTGAGAGCCTTTGCTCATCCACTTGGATACTTCTCCTCGAGATCCGACCTCTTGGAGAAAGATCCCCAATGATTCAAGACCCCTCTCTAGGGAAGAATATCATGGCCTCCTCGCGGAGAAAAACGGTTCCTTTGTATCCTTACCTTTGTTCAATTTGGATCTTGTGGATCTCTTATGTGTGTGGTGATCTAGCACTTGTGTGATCGATTCCTTGTTGGTTGAGTGATTCTCTCGTTTTTCCCGTGTTTCCTTTGTGCTTCGCATGTTCTTCGTGATTCCCGTAGGATCACCTCAAGCGTAAAAGATCGGCGGTATAGGGTTCCACCCTACATCATATGGTATCATGAGCCACGTTGATCACGTTTTTGGAGCCCCTACCCGTGTTTTCTAGCTTGATTTTGTTGTTTTAGTCCTAAATCCGAAAATCCCCACCAAAAATAGCCCCAAATTTTTGTGATTTGTTGGTTTGATGATGTTTTGTTGATCTTGATCCGTGGATTTGCTTGGTTTCAAGTGGATCTAGCATTTCCCCAAGTTTCCCCACCTTCCATCCACGAAATCTCGTCAATTTTGACCCCAAAATCCCCAAATTCCGCCCAAAATTCGTCCCGAGGAAATCCCGACCAGTTTGGCCTGCCGGATCATCGGACCTTCTCCGGATCATCCGGACACCTCGGATCATTTGGACCCTCTCCGAACGTCCGGATAACCCGCACCCAGAAAACAGAACCGTGGTAGCGAACCCGGATCATCCGGATGTACACGGATCATCCGGACCTTCTCGGATGTCCGGTTAACGACAACGACTTCGGCTGAAATTTTGTTTTGGTCATAACTAATTCATCCAGTCCGATTTTGGCGTTCTTTAGCTCGTTTTGAAGCTATTGACATCCCCATCCCACAAAATCGACCAACATCATTTGACTCCATCATATTTTCTGAAATTTGGCAAGTTTGCCTAGGCCCTCCACCATATCATCGCATTACCACCACCGACTTCCATAACCTAACCCATTTTGTTCCCCATTGCATATGTGGTTGTTTGAGTTGTGACTAGAGTCTCCTAAGGTGTTTGACTGCTTAGGGACAATTGCTTCTTCATCAACCACCACCACCACTTCCGCATAACCTTGCCCACCATACAGTTCCACCAACTTAACAGCAATTTTGTTTGAGTTGTGACTAGAGTCTCCTAAGGTGTTTGGCTACTTAGGGACAATTGCTTCTTCATCAACCACCACCACTATTTCCACATAGGCGTGCCCACCATACAATTCCACCCCAACAACCCAATTTTATTTGAGTTGTGGCTTGTGTCTCCTAAGGTGTTTGGCTACTTAGGGACTGCAAATTCAACTCCGACTCGTGTATAGCCCATCATTCCACTTCCGCATTGCCTAGTGCAACACCACCACGCTTTCGCTACCACCATTTGACATTTGTCATTTGAGATTTTGAGTTTGCGATTTTCCGTTTCCTAAAGTGTTTGGCTACTTAGTGATAGAGCGAGGTGTCCGTCTTTCGATGAGATGGTGGATTTCGCTTTGGTGGAAGTCGACTTTGACGATCCGACTACGAGCGTGCGAGGGCGTCGGCATATAACAATCGCTAAACCAACTCCGAGAGGTTATTGACCACACGAACACGATCAACTTGACCACGAGTCTGCATTTCCTGCGAGCAAGCGAAGAACAAGCAAGAAAGCTGAGATTGCAATCTGGATATTGCGAATATAAGATGAATAGCCTATGGGCGAATATTATGAAGTGGCATCTTGTATATTTCGTCCAAGGCTTCATGCACTCCTTATGGTGGCTTCAAAGTCTGAAATCATCACTTGTAACTCCGTTCTTGATCCCCTTAGCATGCCATCAACTCCATGTGTGTTCTTGCTCAATGTTCATCCTTCTCCAAGCTAGGCCCTTCATTTGTAAGCAAAACAAATGTATCCAATTTAAGCAGCATCATATTCTCATGAACATTAAAATCATTACCAAGAAGCGAAAGTACACAGTAATTTAATTGGCGTCTTGTGACTCTAGTACTTGGTCCCGTATATATAACAGATAGGGGCTCTGGGTGTAACAATGGTATTGATGTCCTCATCATCCTCCCTTCTTGAAATGAAGTCGTCCTCGGCGGAGCTCATCTTCCTCACCCAAATAAGGCTTCAAATCTGCAATGTTAAAAGTGGGACTAACCCCAAAATCTGCGAGGCAGCTCAAGTTTATATGCATTATCATTTATTTTCTCTAACACCTTAAAAGGACCAGCAACACGTGGCATTAGCTTTGATTTGCGCAAATCGGAAATCTATCCTTACATAAATGTAACCAAACAAGATCTCGGTGCAAACACAACATGTTTTCTACCCTTATCTCCGACAAGTTTATATTTAGCATTCATCGCTCAATGTTTTCCTTAGTTAACTCATGCATTTTAAAATCAATTCAGCACGTTCTGTAGCATCAAAATTAACCTTCTCCGAAGATGGAAGAAGCGACAAATCAATAGGTGCGGTAGGAAACCATACACAACTTCAAAGGGCACATCTTAGTAGTAGAATGCAATGAGCGATTATAAGCAAATTCAATATGAGGCAAGCATTCCTCCACATTTTCTTATTTTCTTTAGAACAGCCCTAAGCATAGTAGACAATGTTCTATTGACTACTTGGTTTATCCATCGGTTTGGGGTGACAAGTAGTACTAAAAGCAGTTTAGTCCCCAACTTAGCCCATAAATATCTCCAAAAGTGGCTAAGAAATTTAGTATCACGATCTGAAACAATAGTATTTGGCACACCATGCAAGCGAATAATTTCACGAAAGAACAAATCAGCAACATTGATGACATCATCGCTTTTATGACATGGTATAAAGTGTGCCATTTTAGAGAATCTATCACGACAACAAATATGCTATCCCTTCCTTCTTTGTTCTAGGTAAACCTAAAACAAAGTCCATCGATATATCCTCCCAAGGAACACTAGAGTACAGGCAAAGGCATATATAAACCATGAGGATTGAGTCGTGACTTAGCTTTTTGACATGTAGTGCGGCGAGCAATAAAAGCGCTCAACATCCGTCTCATCTTTGGCCAAAAGAAATGTGTAGCAAATCGTCCTCCGTCTTCTTCACGCCAAAGTGTCCCATTAGTCCTCCTCCATCGCCTCCTGCAACAACAAAAGGCGAGCGGAGCTAGCTGGAATGCATAGCTTGTTATACGGAACACAAATCTATCATTAACGACAAACTTGTTCCATGTTCTTCCTTCTTTACAATTCTGCAATACATCTTTAAAATCAGCATCATGCACATATTGATCTTTGATGGTCTCCAAACCAAATATTTTGAAGTCAAGTTGTGAAAGCATAGTATAGCGACGAGACAATGCATCGACAATAACATTTTCTTTACCCTTCTTGTGTTTAATGACATAAGGAAAGTCTCAATGAATTCAACCCATTTAGCATGTCTCGATTCAGTTTAGCTTGACTTTTAATATGTTTCAAAGATTCATGATCAGAATGTATAACAAATTCTTTGGGCCATAAATAATGTTGCCATGTTTCTAAAGTCCGAACAAGAGCATATAATTCTTTATCATAAGTAGAGTAATTGAGACTAGGCCCCTCAATTTTTAGAAAAGTATGCAACAGGTTTGCCATCTTGTAATAACACACCTCCTAATCCAATTCCACTAGCATCACATTCAAGCTCAAAAGTCTTATTAAAATCAGGAAGTTGGAGTAAAGGGCATGTGTCAACTTATCTTTCAATACCGTGAAGGCTTCTTCACATGCGGTACCCCAAACAAAAGGCACATCCTTCTTTGTAAGCTCATTGAGAGGTGCAGCAATGGTGCTGAAATCTCTCACAAAAGCGCCTATAGAATCCAGCGAGGCCAAGAAACTCCTCACTTGTGTGACCGTTTTGGGCTGCGGCCAACTCTCAATAGCTTCAATCTTGGCTTTATCAACTTCAATTCCTGTGGAGTAACAACATAGCCAAGAAAAGATACTCGATTCGGTGCAAAAGGTGCACTTCCCAAGGTTACCAAACAAGCGTGCATCACGTAGAGCATTAAAAACAACGTAAATGTTCCAAATGTTCTTCCAAAGATTTGCTATAAATCAGTATATCATCAAAATAGACTACCACAAATCGTCCAATGAAAACCGTAAAACTTCGTTCATTAATCTCATGAAAGTACTAGGTGCATTAGTTAACCCAAAAGGCATGACTAACCACTCAGATAATCCAAACTTAGTTTTAAATGTTGTTTTCCATTCATCTCCCAATTTCATCACGAATTTGATGGTATCCACTCATAAATCAACTTTGGAGAATATTGTAGAGCCACTCAATTCATCAAGCATATAATCTAGCCTAGGAATAGGGTGGCGATAACGAATAGTAATATTATTGATGCCTCTACAATCAACACACATCGTGACGTACCATCCTTTTTCGGCACTAGAATAATAGGAACAGCACAAGGACTAAGGGATTGGCGTATATAACCTTTGTCGAGCAGCTCATGCTTGGCGCATAATCTCCTTCGTCTCCTCTGGATTGATGCGGTATGGTGCGGTTGGGTAATGATGCACGGGAATTAAGTCAATTTGATGCTCAATCCCTCTAATAGGTGGTAATCCGGTGCACGTCTTGTGGAAAGGCGTCGGTGAACTCTGCAAAATGTTAGTGACGGCGAGGGGCAAAGGAAAACACGTCCTCGAATGAAAATAATGCCTCTTTGCACACAAAAGCATAGCAAATAGATTTGCTAAAATCTAGCTCATCAATATCAGATTTGGTGGCAAGTAAACATGCACTTTTCAATTTAATTTCAGAAGCAACGATAGATGGTTTATTATTAGGCTTCATGTGTTGCTCAAATTCTTTTGCCATAACCTGATTTTCACTCTTATTTTTCTCTGTTTTGCTTTATTAGCTCTATTAATATCATCTTTCAAAATGGACTCGAGAGTCATAGGAAGCAAAGTAATATTTTTATCCTTATGAACAAGAGTATCTTGATTGTTTCTACCATGGTGTCTGAAATTTTTATCAAATTGCCATGGTCTACCAAGTAACAAGGAACATGCTTGCATAGGTACCACATCACAATCAACATAATCAGCATATGTAGAGATACTAAAATGCACGAGCGATCGTGTTACCTTCACCTTGCATTTGTTGTTGAACCATTGGATGTAGTAAGGATGTGGATGTGGTCTTGTGGTGAGAGATAGCTTCTCCACCATCTCCATGCTAGCCAAGTTGTTGCAGCTCCCTCCATCTATGATGGCCTTGAATAGAGCGTTCCTTCACAACTCCTTTGTATGGAACAAATTATGCCTCTGATTTTGCTCAGACTTGTGTAACCTGCACACTCAAAACACGTTGAGCAACTAAACATTCATACTGTCGGCATCTTGACAGCCATGTATTGTGTCTCATGATCAGAATCATCTCCACCGTGTTCCTCATGTGTAATAAGAGCCAAAGTCTCCTCATCATAGTCACTAGCGGACTCATACCCACCATCCTCGGTAGCAATCATCACCTGCTGAGATTTGCATTCTCTCATAAAATGTCCTCTTCCCTTACATGACGACAAATAATATCACTTGTGTGCCTGTTGGCGCCATGGAAGAAGAAGAGCTCTGTGCAGGCCAGCGGTGTGCTCTTGGCGAGATAGTGGTGGTTGTGCACCTTTCTTGTATCACGGTTGGAGGTGGCTTTGAAGGAGGTGATGGTGCGGTGGAAGTAGATGATGCCGTGGTGTCCACGATGAAGGTCGACCTGCGAGAAAAGTTAGTGCGGCGCCAATGCACATCGATCACGCACTTCACGTTCACTTTACAAGCAAGATGGAATAAGCAGTGATATTATTATAATCCTTATAGTCTAGAATGGTGCGAATCTCTCTATTTAATCCACCCGAAAGCGTGCAAGCATAGCTTCATTCTCCTCAACAATACCACATCTAATCAAGCGGTTTGTAATTCACGATAATATTCTTCTCTGAATTTTTCCTTGTCTTAAGCGCTGCAATTTTTGAAGTAATTCACGTTGATAATATGGTGGAACCCAGCAGTACGCATAGCAGTTTTCAAAGCAGCCCAAGTAGCTGGAGCAGGATATAATCTACAATGTTGAGACCACCAAACACATGCAAAGCTAGTGAAAGCACAAGCAATGAGCGAGGAACACGTCTCTCCTCGGGATATTGTAAACATGTAAATCGTTGTTCAGTTTCTAACTCCCAAGTAAGATATATATCAAGAACATATCTACCCTCAAATGGTGGAATATTCAATTTCAGTTTAGGGAGATGGTCATGATCTCGTACTGAGGAGCCCTAACATTGCCATTATTTGCATGTGGGCGACACGGTGGTTGTGGTGCTGGTGGTTGCCGTAGTTACGATGTTGATCAACCTCATCCTCGTAATCTTCACATAATCATCCTCGTCGGTACCGGCAGTGATGGCGAGCCAAAAGCACCAACAATTTTATGCAGCGGCACGAAATTTTGTCTGGCTCAATAGGAACCTGTTGAGCTCGTCCATCTTGATTCGGAAGGGCCGTGGTTGTTGTCGTTCTTGAGAGGTGCGATAGGTGCAGCGGCGGTGGTTGTGGAAAAAGCGAGCAATTCATCAAACTTGCTATCAAGCTTTGTTTCAAATGTCTTCTCAATGCCATCTATCTTCTCCATGGCCTCGTCAAATCTGTTTACCACATCTTTTTGTCCAATCATCATTTCTTTGAAACTTATCATGTAGCTGTTTGTTTGTCGAGGTTCTCCCAATCAGTCTCATCGGCTGTGATCCTACCATGGTTAGCGAGAAAATAGAAACACACAAGAATATGATCCTACAAACTACTAAAAAGTGGTGGTGGCGTATCACAAACCCGTCAAGCAAATCTCAAATTCTTACAGTTCTTACCGGCGGTGGTAATCGGCAACCGTTGTAGCCAAAACTCTCAAAGCTTGGATATAGCGATTACGGGGAGAATCAAGCATACAGCGTAGATGTATGTGGAGCTGGGAAGGCTTATAATATGGTAGCAAAAAGGTCGACAATAATCAATTCGAGAGATGCAAAGTTGAGCAGGCGCTCAGCAGCAGTCTTGTCTTTGGTCCTAGGCTGAACCGTGCTAGAGGCGAGCCTAGAACACTAACAAAATCACGGCGCTGCTGCGTAAACAAGGAGGAGCACACTCTGAATTTTTTCTCTTTTTTTCCTTTTTTTTGCACTTTTTGTCCTCTTTTTTTTTTTGCTCATGACAAATTTTTTGGAAAAAGTCTACAAATGGTCTAAAAAAGCGCCTAGCGAATTTTTTTTTTTGAAGCTGGAACTATTTTTCTTCTGCGGATGGCTTGGAAGTTGGGAGTCTGTCTTTGTCACGACTCGGATGTCGCGTGATCTGGAAATCGAGAACAATGCAACAATTCTTGGACTCGGACTAGGGTGGTGGCGGAGATGAATCTGGTGGAACTTCGGTTTGGTGGCGGAGATGAATCTGGTGGAACTTCGGTGGTGGCGGATATATGTTGCGGGTGGACTCGGATGGGCGTGATGGCGGCGGATATGTGGTGGCGTATATGGATTGGATTGGCGGTGAATATGTGGCGGTGGTATATGGCGGCGGCGGCGTGACAACTTGTGAGCGAACTCGAAACTCTAAAGACTAGGCGCTAAGACCAGCAACTTGACACGGCGATGCAACCGCCAATTCAACAAAGCAAATCTGAAAAAGATTATGCAAAGGCTCAGATTGGTTGGACGGGATGAACTAACCTAATTTTTTTGGCTTTTTAGTGGCCTATAGGTATGAAGAACAGACTCGATCTAAACTCGAAAAGCCTGTAAAATCTCACCGAGCAACACGGAAATCGATACCACTTGATAGGCGGAGGTGTCCGTCTTTCGATGAGATGGTGGATTCGCTTTGGTGGAAGTCGACTTTGATGATCCGACTACGAGCGTGCGAGGGCGTCGCGCCTTATGTCGCTAAACCAACTCCGAGAGGTTATTGACCACCGAACACGATCAACGACCACGAGTGCATTTCCTGCGAGCAAGCGAAGAACAAGCAAGCTGAGATTGCAATCTGGATATTGCGAATATAAGATGAAAGCTTTATTGATCAAGGTGGGGTTACTGTGGCGCCTTTATGCAGTCGTTGAACACAAGCGAAATCTGCGAAGTTGCAGCTATGGCGAACTTTTGATCTAAACAAAACCCAAAGTCTAGCGGTGCCCTAAGGGCTGTATATATGGGGAAGAGGAGGAATTTCGTGGCCCTTGAGGGTGGGGTCGAAACCAACCCTATCTCTTGTTTCCCCCACATCTGGACTCTAAAAATAGCCTATACTTAAGTATTTCGAAATTACATGGGCCTGGCCCAATAATAAGGTGGTGAGCACCTAGAATAGCCTATGGACGAATATTATGAAGTGGCATCTTGTATATTTCGTCCAAGGCTTCATGCACTCCTTATGGTGGCTTCAAAGTCTGAAATCATCACTTGTAACTCCGTTCTTGATCCCCTTAGCATGCCATCAACTCCATCGTGTTCTTGCTCCAATGTTCATCCTTCTCCAAGCTAGGCCCTTCATTTGTAAGCAAAACAAATGTATCCAATTTAAGCGACATCATATTCTCATGAACATTAAAATCATTACCAAGAAGCGAAAGTACACGGTAATTTAATTGGCGTCTTGTGAGCTCTAGTACTTGGTCCGTATATGTAACGGTAGGGGCTGTGGGTGTAACAATGGTATTGATGTCCTCATCACTTAGGGAATGAGTCTCCATCATCTTGGTATCTACACCAAGAACACCGCCACTCATCATCGCAGGGCGGTAACCCAGCGACACCTTTGTATATTCCCTTGCAATTGCATTGTTAACCCCTAGCCTATTTTGCGTTACTTGCCTATCGAGACTAGCCATTTGAGTATTGCCGACAACGTTACTTGTGCACAATAGTGGTCCGTACCTTCCATTGCATATATACCATATCATATTGGTATCATCTTGTTATCATATCATCCCTTATGTCACAAGTTTGTTCCCGCATATACACAATTGCTATCTTGGTTTGTGCATTGTGTAATAGTGGCAATAAAAAATAAAGATTTTAAGCAAAGAAAGAGAGCAAAGCTTGTAAGCAATAGCCATAGCATCACAATATATCATACGGTATCATATTTGATCATCTTGGATCATCTTGAGAGAAACATCGGGAACCATACATACATAGCATACTTGGGATAGAAAGTTTATCCATTTTGCATCTTATAGGTTGTGCACAAGTGTAAATATCCGCCTATTGAGCAATCGTGCTAGCGTCTCTCTTGAGTTGTGCAACACAGGCGTTTTTAAATGGATTCCACATTTTGTGCTCATTCCTTGGTTACCACGACCCCATTTATCTATCCTTGTGTGTGTTTCGTGTGCCATTCATTGCT